>JABWIB010018366.1:0-10169 GCA_016617825.1 Platyplectrum ornatum
ATAATATATATTATATATTCTAATAATAACATAAATATTGAAAAAATATAAGTTTTATGAGACATCTGTGACAATTTATTTTATTTTTATTAGTAAAACTGCATTAAATAAAAATATGTAAACAGTCTTATAACATATTATGGGTATAGACAATCTCTATAGACAAAAAATAATTATTTTTCACATAAAGAAACAATATCATGTCTAGAAGAACATGATTAATAAATATGAATAGATAAATATTATAAATATTTTTTATTTTTAAAAATGCCTGAGCAAAATGTGCAGCAACACACTTCTTTTACGTGTAATGAAATAGAATTGAGCATTGTTTGCGGAGGGTGTTTTAAACTTTAATTGAAAAGTTTATAAGTAAGAATAGAGGCANTCCCTGAAGGAAAAACTCCTCTGTCCAAAGGAAGGTCCTCACTACAGTTTTTCTTCAGCNAGTGCAATAGTGTATTATGCAATGATTGAGAATGAGAATTGTAGGACTGAGAATGTAGGACTGGGACACACATTAGAATTTGGGGACACACAAGTCCTACAATAGAATTTGCAAAATGGCTGATCACATCCATGAGCTTCACACTAGTGTTCTACTATATTAAAATGAGAATATGCCATGTTTACCTATGAAAAAGATACTTGTACCTTTTATCAGATACTGCATTAAGTCTCTCAGTCTTATATACATATACATATCCGTTTCCATGGTTCAAATGTGTTCCTTATTTCCTGTACTATTGATCCAAAGTTACTACTGGCTGAATGCATGGGCTGCACTTCATTTCATTCACTGTATGTAAATCCTGCATCATGTCTGTTATGTAGACATTTGTTTCTGAATAGTTTACATGCAATTCTTTGGCTACTTTTAGTAAGTTGATTGAGGTTAATGGTAATAACTGTGTGTAAAATATCAGGAAATACTTGTTTATTATAGTCTGTTTGGGTCTCTAGTAAAAGCCTTAGGTTTGTGTAACAAGATCTTTCTTCTGCAAATAGAAATTTACATACTAAATTNACTAAGCATAGAGATTCNAGCTCTCAGTTTCATTTTACATACTGGAGAATGTGAGCTGGAATCATTGGTTGCTATGGGCAACATCCCCACTTTTTACTCTCCAGTCGTGGAGATTTAGGCCATAGTCTTTTAAGGTATTTCAAACTATATTGTTGTTCTGATATTTTATCTATCTATCTATCTATCTATCTATCTATCTATCTATCTATCTATCTCATACATTTAAATTAAAAATAATCATATTATGTTTTATATGCATCCTGCCAGACTGTTAGTATTTCATTGTTGTGATCATATCCTGTACAACACTAAATAATAATTCCACAGATCTCATATCCATATGTAAATAGCTTCAGAACTAGGTAAAATAGGATCACATTAGAAATCTCCACCCAATTCAGAGATTCAGCTGGGTACGTAAGTGTTCTCCACTGGGCATGTGCAGGAGGAGTCACTGCAACGTGCACAGAATAGAGTAGGTTAGGCAATGTAACTACAATGAGTGCAGGAGGTGGGAGCCACATTGGGCTCCCTCATTTCAGGGCCCCATAGAAGCCTTGCCACCTCCATCAACTATAATTATACAAGTGAAACAAAACATACGTAACAAAGGGTGAATCCTCCTCTATGCTTGTTCCGACAACCAAGCATGCAGTGTGTGGTGTAAGTTATTAACATTTCCAAAGTTGGTTTGAAAGCTGTTTCAGGCTTTTCAGTCTCAAATCAATTACAACCCAATATACATTTCTATGTTGACCTATGCCTTTATTTGCTATTTAATTAGAAAGCTACACACATTTCAAGAATAAAAGAAGCTTTAGTACTAGCTATAAAGTAATGTAAAGGGATTTCTAGTAAATAGGCCTTCACACATATTCATTGAAGGTTTGTAGTGTTTTGGGAAAAAAAGGTGAAGGGTCTTTTTAATGGTAATTAGATCTTTCTTGTAATGCCTCGTATTAGCTCTCTTTAAAGAAGACCTTGTAAATTTCAAATGAACATTGGAATGAAGGTGTGCGGATAAGCCCATTGGATCTGAAGCCTCTTTTTAACGCCTTACAAGAGGACAGATGCTGTTCTATCAGTGTTTCATCAGTCTCATTTGCATACAACCTAATTAAGTCCTAATGGCGTTAGTAAACTGATATTATTGTTATTACCCAGCTTTGGCCATCTGGAAAGGCAGGGGGTCAGTCTAGTACAGTATTGGAGAAAGTGTCTCAGCATTTACTGGACAGTTGACTTAATTCAGATCTGGTTGTACTTGTGGACATGGGGAGATGGAAAACATGTGGGACAGTGTGAAAGGAAAGAAATCATCTGAGAATCGCATAGGTAAACTATTGAACTATAACATTGAATGAGCTATNTTTTTTCCTGGGCCTCACAGTACACATTTGAAGTTAATGTCTATAGTCAGTCACTTATATGCATTCCTTCCCCTTCTGTTCTGCCCTGTGCAACAAAATAGGTCACAGAAAGTTTCACAATTAACTGATTTGCATTAATTAACCTGTAGTTTATCTCTTTTATTACAGTGCTTTACAATTTACTAGTGTGTATAGCATCTGCATAATTTACTGTATATTATAAGGCAATTCAAGTCAAATGCAAAACAGAACAATTAGGGTCTAATTCAGAGTTAGGAGCAAAGAAGAAGATTTTTTACCCGTGCAAAATCATCTTAAGCTGCATGGGGAGTTCAAAATGTGTAGGTTAAAATTGTCTCTCAACCGTGAGAGGGGATGGGTCCTAATTTATGTCTATATTGTAGTTTATAAAAAAAATTGTATTTAAATGCAACAAAATTGTATTAATTTTCTACCATTCCTNCTAGTATGTAATAAACTCCTGAGTTACATGTGGTACGTTCAATGAAGTGTTAATGCCTCTATTTCCTGGAGACTATTGTAATCATTTTAAAGACATTTTAGGAGAAACATAAACCCGCAGTGTGTAAGATAACAATTACATTTTACAGGAATTTAGAAATACAGAAATCCAACAGCTAACTTTTGACTGTATTAGGAACATGTCTGTATTTTGAAAATTTTATAATGAATGGGTAANATAACAATGCGAAAAATCCCTATTTCAGTACCCCATTTATTACTGCGAATACCAGACAATAGGGAATACTATTGTTTCCTAATATTCTGGAGCCAACTACATGGCGCAGAAAATGGTGGTAGCATCACCTGATGGAGGTAAGTGTCAATTTGCAGAGAGGAGATGTAGCATACTAGGAGAGAGTTAGAGGAATGTAAAGGAAATGGATATAATGAGGATTAGGATACACATTAGAGAAAAACTTAACTGGTGATGCCAGGGATTCATATGGTGTGCCATCAGTGACTCTGCAAATGAAATCTTTGCAGCTTCATTGGCATAAAGTTACTGGCAATGACCTTGTCAAAATTGNGCCATTGAGCCAGCACACCATGCCTAATTTTACAAAACAAAATGCACTGATTTGATTAACGGCAGTTTAAAAAAATGTCTAAGATTGTAATTGACACATAATAATGAACATATTTTGAGTATTTTGATATCTTTACAACAGATTTATACTTTTGTTTTGTTTTAAACAGCTACAGAATCACAATATTTCTGTGAATTAATATGGAGACATTTTAGCCCTTACAGGCAATGAGCTTGATTCAGACTTCAGATTATTCAGATTATTATTATTATTATTATTATTACTTATTACTTCATATGTCTATGCACTGACATAGTCAATGTACATTACAGACATGCTACAACAAGTGAGCCCAATCTAGACCTGAACATATTTATGTACAGTTTATACCCAAATAATTTATGACATTCTACAACATATTTACGACTTATTTTTTATCATTTCACTTTGTTGTACTGCGCGATGGTTGAAAANAAATTATAATGATAATTATGAAAAGTGTTCTTTTCTGTTTAAGATAATAATTTATTTTGTTAAAATATATTTAGTAGATTTGCATTACTAATTAGCCACATAGGTTAAAGGCAACATGTTCAGAAAAGTTTATATATAATATATATAAATATATATATATATATATATATATATATATATATATATATATTTATTTATAAAAGCTAAAGTTAAATTGCAGGCCTAACTCTGCTTGGTAATGTAGTCAGCAACAAACATCAAACAGTAAAGCTCTGCACTTCTGTATATTTTGTAACATAAAATAAAATATTAGGGTTTTTCCTGCCTGCCTTACACCTTTTCTATTGAAGAAAATGAGTAACTGAAAAAATCATGCAATAACTAGGTGCCTATTAAAAAGTTAATAGTCAGTTTTCTACCGNCATTCATAAGTACACAAGAATTCATAGACCTAAAGAGAAACATACTTCCACCAGGGGGCTCACTTGGTCATGTGGCCCAGCATGGTTTGTCTTGGCTAGGATGAAATGAGCAATAGTGTTCTTTAGATTACACATCAGGCACTCCTGATGCACTGCAGGTATTCTGTACTTTAAGCATATAACGTAACGTAAATGTGTGTGTGCATGACTGTGTAAAGTAGTTTTGCCAATCATTTCTTTTACTCATATTTTG
Source organism: Platyplectrum ornatum (assembly GCA_016617825.1). Lineage (NCBI taxonomy): Eukaryota > Metazoa > Chordata > Amphibia > Anura > Limnodynastidae > Platyplectrum > Platyplectrum ornatum. The sequence continues at coordinate 4,599 of JABWIB010018366.1, forward strand.
GTTCTTATATAGTGTGTATATATATATATATATATATATATATATATTTTTTTTTTTTTTTTTCTGCTAATAGACAAAACTCCCTCAAGTATCATTAAAATTAAGCAAAATGTCCTTAATTCTGAATATTTAAATATACAAATGAAATTAAAACAGAGCAAAGTGCAAAGCACATTTAAATTACATGTTCCAGCTAATAGTAATGCTTAAAACTGGAGGTACATAGTGTACCTGCCTGAAGCACAAGGCGTTGTTTATTGTAAAGGTTAAGTACTAGCAGAATATAGTACATTAATGTTATCTCATTTGTTATAAAGTATGGCAGCCTCCTAAGTATCAGCTAGCAGCTAGAATCTTGTGTCAATTACTGAACAGCTTGCATTGTACTCTATTACATTAGAGTACAGCTGTGCAAGAGTCAGCATTGAAAGAGCTGCATTTCAAACAGACCAAATCACTTAACCCTGCAATGTCAACAAACTTGAGTTGAACTGCCAATTATTAGTAGACTTGTGGGTTATTTGAAATGTAGCAAAATGGTCCCTCCTGCTCAACAAGAGATTTTTTTCCGAGAATTTCACAAATCTTAGACACTGACTGACAAATACTTTTATTTTATTCTATTTGGAAATCTGTTTGAACAGCTATGGGTTATATAAGCTATGGATAGTTGACACATATATAGCTATGGGTGAATATATAATGGTTGTGAAATAGAAATAGAAATATTCTTACACCTCTGGACCTGCTGCTGATGTAGCGGATGCTTGATTTCACTCAAAGTAAAGCAATGCTAACTTTTTATTACTATTATTTTCTGTGAGCAGGAATACACACTGCTAAGAGCTAGGAGCTTACCTGTGTCACTATGAATCTTCAATGATTTCTATTGCTACTTATGTGTTTGTAGTAATTCCATGTGCTTTATATGTGTACTGCAATAACTACTGTTTACCTTTGAGTGGTAGCAATTAATAGATACAAAGAGGAGATTTTAATTTTTACAATGGCATTCAGCATCTCAGTTACCAGAGTTCTATAGCAGGATAGGTCATAAAGGGATAGGTCATAGAATTGTGTAGGTCATAGAAGGAGGTTATTTTCTCTGGGAAAATTACCATTCTAAAAGTAAGAAAATAAAAATCTATATATAATTTTATTTAACAAGAAAAGTAAATATTTATTTTATTTTTTACATGCCAGGATAGTAGCAGTATATTGCTACTAACAAAAACAACATCATATATGAGCAAATATGTGGACTGTCAGTGTTTAGAGNTAGCGCCACCTCAGCATAAATACCTTAAAATTAGCAGTGGCTAATTTGCAATTGTGTTTAAATAATATTTCTGCATTTTCTTTTACGTGTATAATGGCTGTTTACTAACTGATAATAGCAGGAAGAGGCTGAAATGCGAATATGGAAGTTTGAAGAGGGAGAATTGCCACATAACATGAAGACCTGCCAGAGGCTGAACAGGAGTTTCACAGGAGTGAAGGGCTGAAGCACCGGCAAGAAAAGGCAGGGCTCAAATTGGGCTGGTATATGCCGATATGGCATATACCGGAACTTTTATACTGTTAAGCGCTGCCCCCTTGTATAGTCCTCGCCCCTTTCATACTGGTTCATTCTTACCCCTGTTAAAAAGTTCCCACCTCGAGCCCTGATAAAAAGGACAATACAAAAAACAGGGAGAGGATACTCATAAAGGAGAAATGATAAAGGCAGGGGGAATCCAAGGTTTGAACAGAAAACAGGTAATAATGTAAAGACACCAAAGATAAATGCGACCCAGGGCTCAAGAAAAAGGTCAAGACAAGGTCAAACAAGGACCCGGCAAAAATATGATACATACGTAAGTGAGCAATAGAGGCAAGTGAATTCAAGGAAAAAGGGTTTCAGGACATGAGCGTAAACAGGACAAGAAACCTGCAGCACTTAACCTGAGTCACATGGACAGTGACTGAAGCATTCAGTATTACCGGCAAAGGGGAGATCTCCCTGCTCATTAGTGAAACAAAGAAGAGCCATTCAAAGCTATAAAGGCAAGCTATGATTGGTGAAATCCTGGTAACAGCTGGGACCTATTAATCACTCTAGCACCTATACTAGATTCNGCTGGCATCGCTGTGCTTTATACACAGAAGCCTGGGGTGAAAAAGGTTGTACCACTGTTACTACTGCATCTGAAAGTGATAGAAGAGAAACCAGCAGATGACAATACTGATGTGCTGTGAGAGGTGGACAGTGGATGCTGGCTGACATGAGGAATGGCAATAACACAACAAGTTTGGTCCACCAGTGTGAGTGTACCTTTAATATTGGGTGCCTCTAGTAAATAGGAGCACTTGACCCTACTTGTCCTGTATACTTAGCAGGCACAAGGTTCTATTGTTAGAAAGGTGCAAGGCCCTGGTTATAGCCTGTGTCCTGTGTTACAGGGCGCACTTGGTCCTGTAAATATAACAGTACATCTTCATACTTCCCAACATTTGGCTGGTGGAGAGTGGGGCAGACAAGTCTCGCTACAGACTTCACCCAAGCCCCGCCNCAGCTCCACCCCTTTTTGCATTGGTGATCGCGGCAAATTATATTTTTTAGGAACAGGTATTATCCGAGGAGTGGGTGCATGTTTGTTTTGCTTTTTTTTAAGTATCCACCCCACAACATGCACCTGTTTATCTATAAATTTATTTCAGCAACATCCATTTGTGTAATCTACAAAAAGGAGTAAGATACAATTCTGCATTGTATTCAATGGCATTTCCAGAAAAAGGTTAAGAAGAAGATCAGTTTTGTTCTGAGAATTGGGTGTTCCGAGATTTTGTTCCATTTAACCCTCCAACATGATAAATAAAGCAAATTAGCGACCTCATTTGCAATGGTATTTTTTCAGCGTGATCCCAGCACTCGAACACAGAGATGCAATACTGAATCTATCAGAGATAATAATAATAATAATAATAATAATAATAATAATAATAATAATCTATCCTCTATTGGACATAATTTAAATGAAAACAACCAAAGTCTGAAACCCATTGTAGATAAATTGTGAAAATTAATACATAAGGAAAACAACTTATGGTGGGAAATCACCACATTGGAAAGGAACCTANGATATGACTTGGTCCTTAGGGGTCTTGAAGTGGAAAAAAACTCTCATTTAATAAGAATAACATAGAATCTATAACAGAATTGGAGAGTATTTTGGAAGTTTGTTCAATAACATTTATGGAATTAGTACTGAGAAAGAAAAACAATAATTCAAGAGAAACAGACGCTTTTATAGATTAATTAAAAGAAACCTTTCGTTGGGCTTACCTTTTGGTAAACTTAACCACAATGCAATGACTTGGGTTAACACCATTTACCCTATATTTCTATTATTGTGGCACTCACCTCTCCAGTCCCCCACAGCCAATGGTCATGGCCAATCATAATGATTGGCCCCGGCAGTGGGTGATTGGAGTGTGTGTGAGGGGTCATTACCGGTGATGTGGGGCCCTCAAAGACACAGCATAGGCAGGTTCACTGACAGCTAGTTCTGCTAGTCCCAGGGACTTGCCTATCTGGCCTATGCGTAGGGCCACCTATGATGACTTAAAGGGGAGCCTAAATTTCAATCATGCAGACTCATCAGTGATCAGCTGACTGGCATCTCTGATACCAATGACTACATCACTGCTGGAGTACTGCATATGGTGCTTAGGCCAGTTGTAAGATGGTGAATTGCCCACTTGTCCCCTCCAATTTTTTCACTCAAAGAAGTAAAAAGAACTTTTTAAATTATTATTAGTCCCTAAATTATTCTTATTTCTTTGCATGATACAGAACCAATATTTATATTAAAATGTTGCTTCATTGCAATTTATATACTCATTGGGCCTAATTTTGCATATATTGCACATAAAAATCCTGCATAGTAGCATATTGACATCTAGCACAGAAATTACATAAATAGATTATAATTACAGATTATATTTATATATTATATTTTTAAGGTTATTTACTACTTAAAATGTCTTTATATTTGTTTATGTCTAAATTATTTGTTAAAGTTAAACAACACTTACTNAAACATGCACCTTGTATTGCCTGCCACATTACTGCATTATACTTCAGCCTATTTCCATGTACACATCAGTTTGAATGTTTTAAAAGTGTTCTCATTTTCACTAATCCCTTTCCTACTGTCAGATCTCTGAATAGGTTACATGCATTTTCAAAATTGTGTTTGCNCTTCTGCAAGCTCATATATTACATCATTGCAAATATTGCACTAGCAAGAAGACCTGCAGCTTAATTGTGTCATTTATTTTATTTGTTACAAATTTTGTTCCAATCGAAGTTAATGTGCATCTATTTGTTGCATCAGTTCCAAAATTAGAGCTGTTGACTCACTTCTCTGAATCAATATTTAGTGAGCTGATGAGGTATTTGTTATGTAAGGTTATCCTCAATTCTCAAATACTGTACACTGAAGGTTTACGACTGGTAGGGATAGAGTATCCTAAACACACAATAGACTTAACTGCAGAGGCTGAGTGATTAAGTTGACAGGGTGATGTCAGATCCTATGTTNCTTTTTTCTGTTTCACCTATTAAACAATTATAATAATGATTTTACCCATGGCTTTTTCTGTATTTNACATGCTAAAATGAATGATATCTGCACAAATAGCAATTTAAATTACTTTAACATACAAAAGCTTATGAGCTTCATTTAGACAGTATTAACAACTCTTTAAATAATGTTTTCCCAGTGGTCAGCCATCCAGGATGTGTTTGCTATTATAGGTTCATATGTAGTCTTAGTAAACTGCATGTCATAGGAAGTGATTGAGAGCAAACTATTACTTTTTTATTACTGGAGCGCCGGACTTTCTCTGTTCCTTGTATTACTTTAGATGGTTGGTGTAAGACAGGTAACATGTCAGTGTTATTTTGCTAGTCCAACAAATAAGGTCATTATTTAAATATGGTCAACGGAACATAACATTTCTAAAATAATAAATATATAATGGAAATGTGAGTGACAAGTTGGAAAAGTACATGTACAAAAAGGCACTACTGAGCATAATATGCATAATATGCATGTTTTGTAATGCTGACTTTTTAATTTTTACCTTTCTATAAAACTAAAATATGTTAACAATAATGAAAATAAAAGCATAAAAGCATTTTATTAGTGTAATAAAGAGTTGTAGATCCTGTTAAGATCTGAGAGAATGAGTTGATATACCTTGAGATTTGTGAGCATATGTATGTGGGAGCATTGTTATTGAAGGCTTTGTAGCAGCAGCATGANTTTGTATTTAATTCTGTACAGTAAAGGAAACCAATGTAGAGACTGACAGCATGGAGTTGCATTAGAAGACTCTTTTACAATAAAGATCAGTCTGTCAGCTGCATCTGATAGAGACCAGAAGGGAGCGATTTTATGCTGCTGGAGCCCAATTAGGAGAACATTGCTATAATCAATTTGGGAGATGAATGAGAATTTTTGGTCTGTCTTGTGAGAGGTATTTGCATATTCTGGAAATGTTTTTCAAATGTATGTAGATTTA
>JABWIB010018370.1:0-10194 GCA_016617825.1 Platyplectrum ornatum
TGGGCTGGATTCAGCTTTTCACTCTCATGACTTACACTCATGAGTTACACTCCCATGGGTAAAACCATGTTGAATTGCAGGGGAGGTAAAATGAATGTCAGTGTTTGCATGCAGGGAGAATGCTTTATTTTTGCATTTTGCACACAAATACTGACCAACGTTACTGTTACACTGTTATTACACTTGTGCTGGAAACATCATCTCTCAACTCTAATACTGGTTGCAACTAATGACATTAATCCACCTCCCCTGCAATTCAACATGGTTTTACCCACTCTTGAAAAATGCTTAGATTGGAACAATTTATCTTATATTGTATGGCCAGCTTAAGTCATGAGAGTGAAAAGCTGAATCTGGCCCTATGCTATTATTTAAAATAAAATAAAAGGCAGAAACATCAGTTGCACACATTTACAAATATATGATAATCTACCAGCCACTTTTAAATTGAGAGATAAGACCTCCTGTCAGCAAACAAAGATATCAATATAAATTTATCCAGGACAGGTGCTTAAAAAGCATAGGTTAATTTCACAAAAAAAGAAAAATTATAGATATTAGTAAAATAATCTGTAAACCTTAAATATATCTGTTATGTATAGTATAGATAATACTGACATTACCAAAGTCATGGCTATTTACTTTATGACTATAAACTTTTCTAACAGCTTCTGTTCTTCCATATGATTGATGGCTGCATCTCAAAGAAGTCCCAGCACTGCAAAATCAGAACATATAACCTGGACATTGATGGAATGAAAATGTTTTCATTGCATGGTTTCCTAATAGTCTTGCCTCACCACCTTCTTGCTGTGATAATTTCTGCCAAATGACTGATAGTTTCATCACTATGGAGCCATAAGTACTTGTTTAGAATTAGTCAATAATGCTATATATAAGAAGAGAGATGTAACCAGACCTATTGCATGAAGAAAATCAACCATATAATGAAACTAACTTTTAATATCATCCATCCGTGGTAAGTCAATAATTTGGGGGACACACAACAGAAGTGCCCACAATGTCTTCTTTGCTACCAATCTGACATCAGTTTTGGACAGCTCATCCTTGGCAGACACTGCAAAACAACAGACACTCTGTAAACTGCCCAAAATTTAAGTCAGCAGTGCTGGTGAATGTCAATCATAATTTTAGTCTCTATTGTCCATGGTGACAAGATGTAGCTGAAAGCAAAATATAAACCCTTAATTTGGTATCCCAAAGAGGTTTGTGCTTCACATGCTATCTGACTGTTGATGGTGATGGAGATTCTTTCAACCATATTAACAATTTAAGGAAACAACAGTATACTGAATTAGATAATATAGCTGTGGACTATGAATGATGTGAGACTGTCTTACTGGGTAATTTAACAATACATTCAAATCGGAGCAAAGTTTTAGTATTATCTATCACAAGCGTTACATGCCTGTATGTGATTATTTTCTGAACATTTATAGATGATCATCCACACAGATAGACACAGTATTAAGCCTGCATCAGGCCAGTAAATATTTTTATATTGTTATTCTCCATTTCTTATTTTTTAGCATGGACAATTTAAGTACGGACTCCTACTATAAGCCACATACTTTTTCTTATTTTTATTTTCAGCAAGAGTTACAGTATTAGTACAAGTAATCGCAAAAGTGGAATAGCAAAAGTATTAGTTTTTGGCTTACTTAAAACCTGTATAAAATAATCAGGAGTTCTTCACATTTGAAAAATTGTTAGGTTATTAATTAATTTATAGAATTAAAATTGCTTACACTTTTAATGCCATTAAGGTTTTGCTACTCAGTACAATATTTTATTTGCTGCATTTTAAGTGATTCTCTAAGGCTCAGTTTGTATTGCTTTTTTAAAGCAGAGATTTCAGTCTTAAATGTATATATTAATAAAATTGTTCTTTTAAATTTTGCTACTTAATATATGCATCCCTGAATGTATGAATTTAGATTAAATATGTTGTGAGTTGTGAAAACTACAGAAGGATTCATCTAAAGAGACAAGAAATCAAGCACTTACATTAAAAAAACTAAAATAAATAAAAAAAACCACCAAAGTGCGTTAAAAAGTTAATAAACATGCAATAGAAAAACAAATTATTATCGGAATATAATTTAATTGTCATTTTGTATGGAAATGTACAAATTTATTTTTTGAGGAGGTTAATGAGGTTCTATTTGGCACACCAGTTTACAAATTACCATCCAGCGGATATTTGAAGGGTAAGCATCCAAAAGTACTTCCTTGAGCATTATCACGTGTGAAAGCAGTCACTGTTTTTTTTCTAATCCCAACTCTATAACTGGTTTGTGTATCATGGTATTTTCCCTGCAGTCTGTTTTAGAAACAAATTTTGCTAAAGTATTTTTGGGGTCTAAATGTTCCTTGTCAAATATTGTACTACCTAAAAAATAGTGAAAATGGTTTTCTTACACTACCTGCCTTTTAAATCAGATTTTTATCATATAATCATCACTTAAGCCATGTATTGAAAAAACAAGGCAAATTTTTTTCAACTTTACGTGCAAAGTATGCTTTTGTAGAATATGAGATTTAGAATATAATTTACTGATATATATGAAGGCTAGTGATGGATCACTCTCATAAACACAGTTATTCATCCTGGAATTTATGTGCAGTCAGATCTCAATAGAACCCACATATCACAAGATATAATTGTTCATTTAACTCAATTGTGAGGACTGATGTAACAGAAGTTACACTGTATATCCTAATTCTTGCACTGCAAACAACAATACTATTACCCACAATGCAATTAATTATTCTTACAACTGAGCAGTATATATATTACATTTCCTTCTAATTAATGCAGAGAGAGCATCTCAGCTGGAGTAGGTTTTAATGGGACTTAATTTGAAAGGTTAGTTATCCATGTTGAAGTGTAAATCAAAATGGACTGACACTCCAAATTAACATATTCTAGAAGAAGGTACACGGATTATTTAATGTTTTTTTTATATTACTATTCAGTAGTGTGTATGTACAGTTCTATCCCATTAACTTAACTATTATGCAAGTGAAAATTTGGCAGGATGAGAAGCGTTTTTCTTCTTCTTCTGTTGACTGGTGATCCCTATAGACAGAAAATTATACTTACCAATTCCTGGTCATCCACAGTGCTGGCCGCCACCAGAGATACTGTATATTGGTATATATTTATCATTGTTCAAAAAGTACTGTACACCAGAACTATATGGAGGCAAACTTGATTCACTTGTCTCCTTATAGCATCTGGCATTACAGGATTGTCGGATCTTCAGCATCATGGAGATACTACCCAACCTTCCATTTTCCTCCTTCTCATTATAGTCGCAATGTTATCAATAAGTAGCTATGGAACAGCACAATAACCCATGTGAGGAAGACTCAATGTAAACAAGAAAGGATAAAGAGAACCATCAAGGATATAATATGGTGTCGTTTTTACAACATTCAGCTTTTGTGCAACAAGCATTGTTGCAACAGGGACATTCAAAAGAACAAACAAAATCCATAATTTGTATGAGACATTCTGTACGGATTAATATATTTTGGAGTTATTAACATGATACACATCACAATTAAGTTACAATTCAGGAATCTATGAAGCTTAATTTAATTGTTTTGCCTTATTTTAAATAACAAATTGTAACTATAAGTCCTTCTGCAAAATCAAAAAACATGTTCAAGAAAAAAATATATAATTGCACTAGGCAGCAGCTACTTAAATTAAAACCCTAAAGAGTCCAAAAGCCTCTAAAAAATAAATTAAAGTGTAAAGAAATTTGGGTAACGATAGATGCTGAGCTTTACCACAGAAATGCAGATTGATGTGTATAAGGATTGTAGAGCCGAATAAAAACAAACATTTATTTTTTGGCTTATTAAATAGAATTTACTACACTTTATACCACAGTCTTATATATTAGGGTATCTGATTGGACTCTTTAATTGTTAGATAAAGCATTAGGTGTTTATGTAGGTTTAGCTTATTGGCTGTACTCATGAAGGAGTGGCTGCAGAACCTTGAGGCAAGAATTAGGCGGCAGTTGTAGGACGCACTAAAGTCTTAATGGCAGAAGTCAGAGCTGCAGCAGAGCACAGATGGATACTGTAGGGGTAGTTATAAATGGAGTGAAGTGCAAATGGTGCAGAGCAAAAATGGTTCCACTGAATGTTGACAAGCCTGTAGTAAGGCAAGGAATCTAAATAATGCGCTGGCTAGTCAAAACATATAACGATGCTAAGCTCTATGTGGTTTTGTCACAGGTAAGCCAGTGATCAGGTATAGTTGCATCTATCTTTATCCACTTCCAAAGGGCCTTGACAGGTCATGAAATTGAGGATCCCTAGGCTAACCCCAGCAAAGAACTACGCGGTATGCAAACCACAAGGATTTATTTCGGCCCCATTTTATTTAAGTCCTAGTCTAAGAAATGTATGAATTGATCAGGGTCACTTTCAGTATGCACACTGACACAATGAATTAAGCCTTAGCATTTCATATTTCTCACTTATTCGACTTACTATATTCAATGTGAACATACAATATATGTACATAAATATAACGTTATTTTACACATTTAACATACCTGTCTAGCAAGGCAATGGTATTGACTTTAAGCAGGAAATATGTAAGGAACATTATGTTGTCCTGGGTTGAGACCCTTCTTAAAATATGTGAGAGTGGGTAATACAACCATACAGCTGAATAAGTTTTGACTTATGACATACATTGGGTTATGTGCAGGATATTACTGTTGCAAGGTTTGGTGAAGCACAGTGTTGGCAATAAAATCATTATAGGTCACTTGGTCAGATGTCCAGAGTGTACTGGTATAATCATAAGAGGTAATTCTCATACATTCCAAAGTCAACACTTAAATGTGCCAGGAATGTCCTTTGACTCATACCTCAATAACTGTTATGTGTCAGCATGTTTATTGTTGCAAAGTGTTATTTACTTGAGATACTTAAAATTATAACCTTGTAGGTGTCCCACTTAACTTTGGTTTATTAAGGACTAGTGGCCACAACCTTATGTTCTTCTTTCCACTGGTTCTCAGGCAGCAGCAGGCTTCTGCTGGACAATGGTTTCAATTCTGTGAATCCAGGTGGCTAAAAGGTGGCAAAGTAAAAGGAAGTGCAAATTTTCTAAGCGAGAGATTGCAGTGAGATTGAAATGTGGGGATGTTGCCCACCCATCAGATTCAAGATCTCAGTTTTATTTTGCATACTGGAGAATGTAAGCTCAAATCTGATTGGTAGCTATGGGCAACATCCCCACTTTTCAATCTCACTGCAATCTTACTGTTTAGTAAATTTAGGCCCTTGTCTCATGTCCGATGATAACCTTACCCTGAAATTTGTTAACCTTTTTTTTTAATCAGCTGGAGTCTGTTGCAATTTACCCATAGGTAAAAATTCAAAGAGACCATTAAAGATTAAATATATGTGAAGTTAAAGCTTTGTTCAGTTTTTAACTTAACAATTCCACTTTATCTTGTGGTAATCTAGAGGCCCCTGCACCTGTTTTAAATTTCAATTCATATATATTCAATTTCAATAAATATAAAAAACAAGACACTGGACCTTCTGTGTTATCCAATGCAATAGAAACACCTAATGACATAAAATGCCATCAGTGAAAACAAAAATAGCAATCTTGCAAATATGATACCTTTAATAAAAGTAATGATGGTAAAAAATGCAATCTTTCGAGACTACTCCTTCCATCAGGTTATACCATGCCTGATGAAGAGAACTGAAAGCTTGCATTTTTAACATTATTGCTCTTAATTCTCCTTAGTCCTGAATTTAGTTCCAACTGTGCAGCACCTCTTACTTCAAAATAGGGTCCAGATCTCACTCCTTTCTCCAAAAACACCTTTGAGTAATCATATGATGTATAAGATGTAAAGAGAGAATGTATAATAGTGCATTACCGTTGATTACCAAGCGTCTTTTCCTCTTCTCACTGAGTGGCATAAGTCCAGTGGCCCGGAGATAAAGTAAATTGTGCAACTGTGTGGTTTTATCCAAATATCCAGATACTTTGCTCACATTGCAAAGTCATATGTTTTTTGAATTGTCTTGTAATTTTACCAACATAATAACAGCTTCTCATGTAGGTGTTGTCTTCAACATTCCCAATTTGCGGTTTGTGTGTATTATTGACTGGTTTTAATGGTATGACTTGTATAGGTGGGTATCCATAGTATAGTGTTTTCCAACAGTTTTTCCTTATTTAGTATTCATGCATTCTCAAGTTGTTTTACCCAGAAAGACAGTTTAATGAATATCAATCAACTGTTCATTTGAGTTTCCCACTCATGGCTGCTAGTGGTATTTTCGGTGGGCTCCTGAATAATTGAGTATATGATCAAGGAGGTAATTGAAAGGAATTAGCATGTAGTAAATTGTTTAAATCTCTTTGCTTGTTATAAAACTATGTATATATTACTACATTACAGGCAGAAATGAGATCAGATAGCAAAACTAAATAGCAGATTCACTGTTATTTAAAACCTTAATTAAAATGCTTATTTGCCATATACCATGGTAAGGAATAGTGGTGTATATTCTATCAATTATAACTTCAATTGTTATAAGTACTAGGACCACATTTCTGGCAATATCCCGGGTTTAAAAACCCAGAAAATTCTTCAGACCCCATTGAAGCTGCTCCACGGACCGGGGATCTTCCTTCACCTTCACTTCCTTCACTACATATAGGTTTCTATCCTAGATTGATCTAAATTAAAGAGGGAACAGAAGAGCCACTTATTGGAGGGTCTCTTGGACAGCTACATGTTTAGGCAATAAGTTTCATAATATCAATATTTTATTAATAATAATAATTTTTTTTAAAAATGGCAATATTTATTAAAAACAAATAGAGTTAGTAAGAAAAGTAGAAATTATTAAATCAAAATACAGTATACCACCTATATGGCCTATTGTGATTAAATAGTATCAGAACCTTTAGTTGAGGGAGATATCCTCTATTATGGGATTACTCCATTAATATATAGAATGTAATGGCCCTTGTAACATATAATAACAGGTATTAGCACTGGCAGCCCTTGTGCTGATCTCTTCGTTTGAGCCGCGTATTGCTGTATACGTATGTACTGCCACATGGTTCAGTCTTTTATCGTTACATTAGCACACTAGCAAGTTCTATCATAGAGTAACCTATTTCGGAGCTTATTTGATTTTTCTGCTATAATTAAATCTATACAATTGTAGTGATATATAACTATGTTTATATACCTTCAGAATTAGTAAGAATTTTTCTATGGTTCTAAGTCCCATAAGTCTCCAAAATCCTCAATCAGTAGTGGTTGCTGCCCATAAATTCATCAGGAAGCTTTAAAAATGTGCCCAGGATCTGTACATATCCACTAAACCATTCACGCCTGATGAAGTCAGAGGTAGTTAGACTCTTGATAGATGAAAAATGTTTGGAAGGTTATACTTACCTAACTGGAACTTACCTGGACCAAGTTTGGATGTCCTCTGGTGTATGGGGCTTGCACTGACTCGGAACAGACTCTCCAGACAGTTAAGCAGGCCTGAGCCAGGAGTTTTATGCTTTATTGATTTCACACTGCAGTACGCAGATTATACGTTGCTTTTATGAATTGAAGGAGAATTGATTTTAATTACTACACTATGGTCGGATTTTGTATGCTTTTATTTTAAGCTAAGAATGGCTAAGGAAGGCTACTGATTGATCTCTCATGTGCGTGGGTATTCAGAAAATCTGGTATGCAGATAAATGTTTCTAAGCTGTCTGGCTTCCCTGTGTTAATTAGAGTTGCTCACTACTATACACAGGAGTCACAGAGTCTGTCCCTTTACTTCAGGTTTCCCTGGTTTCACTTTTTGAATACACTTAGATCAGGGTTGCCTACTTTTGAAAACTCATTTAAGGAAGAAAAGTAAAAAGTAAAGGGGCAGGCCCAGCAGCACCAAGGGATGGGCCCAGTGGCACCAAGGGACAGGCCCAGCAGTACCAAGGGGTGAGTTTTGGGGGATGGGGTTACAGCAGGGCTTTAGAAGAAAGGGGTCTCCAGCAGGGCTTGGTAAGAAAGGGGAACTCCAGCAGGACTTTGGGGAAAAGAGAGGGACTACTAAAGGGGGGGATTACTAAACTATACTACTATAAGATTAATAAACAATAGAGAAATTTCACCTATAATTAATTACTAGGATCAGCCGTAGCACTTTTATCTCCTCTTCTTCTGGTCCTCGTTGTCTTCAGGCACAGATGACGTCACTGCGAGTGCACAGCGACACACTTGTAATTTCTGCATGTACAATAACGGTTTCTGTACCACTAATTGTAACCCCAAGTTAACAGGTTGCCTTCCCTGCAGTCCAGGGGATGTCCCAGATTTACGTTAGTCTCCAGGACATTGCGGGAGAGTCGGAAACTCTGACTTGTTTTGTATTTATCTGTTTTGTTTTTTCCACAGGAACTGATCAGCAACACTGAGTTTAAAAGATTACAGCAAAGCTTTGAGCTCTCCCTTAAACAAACATTGTTCCAACAAAATCAATACTTGTGTCCGGAACAACAGCAGACTTATTGTTGGGATTGCTGCCATTTGTAATTGAGGAAAAAGATTTTTTGGACAATTTTATCTACGATCACTATTTATATATCATCATATATATTTAATTTATTGTATATTGTGAGTGCAATTTCTGGGAGATAGCAATAGTACACTGTTCTATCTATATATCTATCTATCAATATATATATATATATATATATATATATATATATATATATTGTATAATAATTATAGATTTTTTGTCTTTTCAACATTTTTTTTTGTAAAACTTCAGTTATTATACTTTTCACATTTATTTGGAAGCATTAGCAGGTTATCAGAAATTTTCTGCTGCTGATCTTCCATCATATTTTTAACCAGCTCATATGTTTGAGTGGATAACTCAATTTAATACTCTCTTAGTGATTCCAATATTGTGTTGAAATGTTAGAGCTGTGCATCAGTCTTCAGTACAAACCAGGTGAACGTTTTGTAAGTAATCTATTCTGTTATTTTAAGTAACAAGCCACATGTTTATGGTAACTCAACATTTGTAATAACCATATATTAAAAAAATACTCTGGCAATATTTCATGAGAAATACATATTAATGTAAATAGTACCTGATAAAAAGTCCAATGTGCATACTGGAATAAAAACTACCAAGATAAATCACTTAATTGCCATCTAAATGAATGTTTGGATGGGATTTAGGTTATAATTATTACAATCACTTACATTCCCATATACATCCTTATATATAGATACATTTATTTTATTCTGAATAAGGCAATTGTATTATTGTCTATAACCTTCCCACATTCATGCAAGTCATATAACAATAATTAAATATCTTATGTTTCACCAATTGCTTCCTGAAAAGCCATCCTACTATCCTATTTCAGCCATTTCCCGTAGGGTTAGCATTTTGTAACTTAATTGTTTATTTCAAACATCTCATTTCATCTATTGCTTTGTATTCCCAAGAAAGCTGCAACTATCTGGCGTTAGCCTCTTCATCTTTTAAACTGTTGTAACATTTTTAAGCAGTTGTTTCAAATGAACTGTAAATTAAGTCTACTCATGTATACCAGGCTAGAAGATCCATGACAAATAAGGTTGGGCACTGTTGTGATTAATATATATATATATATATATATATATATATATATATATATATATATATAGTGTGTTTTCAGTACCTCTGAAACATTGGGTGTATATGATGTTTTTCCAATAAATTGTACTTTACTACTGACCAGCATTGCCGATGTTTCTCCCTATGGGCCAGATTCAGATCTTCTCCAGCTTTTCTCTCGCTGTGTGCGAGTGTAAAGTTAGTGTAAAGTGAGCGCAGGCATGGGAACGCCCATTGCAGAGCGTATATTGGGCGGGCGTAGTGTTTTGCCATTGTTTAATGTTTTTTTTTAGCCTTTCCGCTTCTTCGCTCGATGCCGAGCGTATGATGGNCACNTTTTTGCATTATCANTGTGGTGGTTGCTTTGCTGTGGTGTGTTTTTGGCAGCATGATTTTGCTAATAGTTTGTTTTGTTCATCATTACTATAAGTATAGTAATAGTAGTATAAAATATAATTATAGTAATAGTAGTATAAAGTATAA
>JABWIB010018473.1:0-12747 GCA_016617825.1 Platyplectrum ornatum
TAACATCACTAATATAACTAATATAATAACATAACTAATATAACTAATATAATAACATCACTAATATAACTAATATAATAACATAACTAATATAATATAACACAACAAAAGGAAAGAAAATAAACAGATCAATAAAAGAGACATTAAAGGTCATAGTTATAGAGTCCACACCAGAGCATGATCTGAGAGGCAGATTGACTATCAGTGTATCTACTAATTTTGGCAAAATGTAGAGGACAGCAATATATAATCCAATCGAGATGGAGTCTCTCTCTGTGGGATATTGTGATCTCCAGACATCATATGTACTCAATTGTACAGCAGCTTGGCTCACCAAAGAAGGAAGGTGAGCCTTTGACCGGAATTGTTGTTGTCTGTTTAAAACCTCAGAGACAACTAAATTAAAATTACCCCCAACCACTGGGAAAGTAATTGTTAAACACTTTACTCAAAGTACCATGGCATACTAGTTGCATAGAGAGTACAGAGAAGAGCCAGCATTCAAGTCTACAGTGTTTGGGAGAGAATTGTTGACTAAGGCCTACGCCTCTACCTCCAAGTTATACGAGGTGAAAAGGTGTAATCAAGAACATAGTAACCCATTAAATTTAAGATACGTGATCATGAGTTCAGTACCTAGGAGGTGAGCTTTTCCAAGGTAAATACCACAAGAGAGACCTAAGCATTAATAAGCACAAACACAAATTTATAACAGAAAAATAATAACAGAATTAAAATAAAAACAAAATAGCAGAAACATTCACACCAATCCCCACTTATATTAATATATGACTATTAATGTCAAGGATTTGAATAACAGTATTAATTCTCTTATAACCAATATTTATTAAAGTAAATATTTGTTTGGATATGAGATCACTTCCCACACACATCCTGCATGTGATATAAAGGAGCATGTAATGTTACGTGTGATACCTGTGGAATACAACATGTAGTGTACAGCACAATGCAGACAAACTCTGTGTAGTTACCTCACTATATACACTGCGGGAGTACAGGGGAGTACACTGTAATGGGATTGTAAATGGAGGTTCTCATTAATGTGAATGTCTCTGTCAAATGTGAATTAAAAGAATGCTGGAGCAATATTTTTAATATTTAATAAAAAACATATATATATATATATATATATATATATATATATATATATATATATATATATATATATTATTTCTGTATGAATAAATTATTTCACACATTCACAGTATTTCCTAACCCATTGCAATGCATTCAACACATGCTGTCACAGACCTAATGCAAAGGTCTGAAATGAGTGGCAAGATTTCACCCTCTGGACTTGCAGCTGCAGCAAATGTTTTGATGTAAACAGTCCTTTGTTTTCAGCTCTGTATCGGGGGTACTTGCTTGACTGATGCCAATGTGAGGCACCTTATGAAGTGGGCTTGGGAACAGGATGAGCTCAGTGAACTGTGTGGGCTAGAAAGCAACAGGATCCCAAATCCCAGATGATACACGCTGGGGAGGGGTCTCGCTGCTGGATGTGTTAGTGGTTGGGCTCGTGACTGCCCAAGATGCCGCAAAATAGTCAATAGCTCGAAATAGTGTCCCGTAGTAATGTTTTGGTTGGTCGAGAGCAATGGTGTTTACTGGAAAAAGGGTA
Source organism: Platyplectrum ornatum (assembly GCA_016617825.1). Classification (NCBI taxonomy): domain Eukaryota; kingdom Metazoa; phylum Chordata; class Amphibia; order Anura; family Limnodynastidae; genus Platyplectrum; species Platyplectrum ornatum. Next base: position 1,643 of record JABWIB010018473.1, read on the forward strand.
GCAGGTATCCACTATGTGCGAGAGATGCTGGAAGCACTACACTTATTTGAGATCGTCAAAACCTGGGTGAGGCTGATGGCTGCCAATAACCTTCCCAGTAATCCCAGAATGGAGGTAGGGCTATGTGGCCGGACTCTAGGTAAAGGGAGGATTGTTGTCGTGGGAGGGCTGAATCTTCAATATGGACCCATAGGGACAAATGTCCAACAAGTGTCTGACCAAGTGTTGCCAAGGAGGGAGTGATGCTAGAAAACACATGGAATCCAACACCAAGCACAGCAATAATTACTCCNGATGATAAGTCAACAGCAGACCAATGGTGTTCTTGATTTACTACCAAAGATTATTTAGGGTCAAGCCACTGACGCATGGCATGTTCATGAAGGTGACAAGGTGGATGGTAGAGAGGGTAAGTTCCCAGGAGGAAACCCTTAACAACCTGAGAACTTTAGTCTCTCATGTAGGCCTATGCTGATTTTGAGAAACCATTTCTCCTGTATACTGATGACAGTCAGAAGAGATTGTGAGAGGTCCTTACACAGGTCCAGGATGGACAGGAACAGGTCATCATGTATGACAGCCAGAGCATACGGAAACATGAAACAAAACTAGAAAACTATAGCCCCTTCAAGTTGCAGCTCTTGGTGGGTTTGTGGTCAGTCACCAGAAAATTTTCGCTTTCTTGACCAAGGCAGAGGTCGAGATTGACACGGACAACAACCTGTTGGCCTATTGAAACAGTACCCTAGAACAAATTCTCCTTTCACCTCAAAGATCATTTTCTGCCCATGCAGGGTCAATGGAACTGTGGACAAGTCTTGGTTTCCTGTTAAGGTCCTCACAGGCCCCAGGGAAGAGGGTAGGGAAACAGCAGAGAATCCCTGACCTGATGGTTATCCGAAGGAAACCATCCTTAGAATGTTACTTTAGATCAAGTTGTGGCCTCCGGCTACCTCTGACTCCTAAATTAGAGTCACCCATACGGCTATATGGGTGCCCGGAACTCATCCATTCTAATCAAGGAGCGTAGCTTGAATGTGTTCTGATCCAGGAACTCTCCACATTTATGGAATTCACAAATCTAGGACCACCTCTTATCACCCTCAAGGCAATGGGGGTTGAAAGTGGTTCAACTGGATGTTGTTACAGATGCTGTGTACCCTGGAATGCTGTGTACCCAGGAGGAGGACCAAAAACAGCGTTGAACAGATTATGTGGCTGACCTGGTGTGTGGTTACAATAATTGGTTAACCACTACACTGGGTTCTCATTCTATGTCCTACTGTTCTGAAGGTCAGGAAAGACTGTGAGGAAAGTAATGTGATGCTAGCCATGCCAGATGAGGAGGTAGTGTGTTCAAAGGATGAGTGGACTCAGTTACAGCAGCGGCGGCTTTGGGCAGTATGTTGGGTCGCATAGTGGCTTACTGAGTCTCAGGGAGCCTCTGTATAAGCTTTATGTGAAGGTCAAAATGTCCTGGTCTGAAGTGGGGTGGTATTGTGACATGGTGTAAAGGCCCTGAAGGGTTAGTAGGCCTTCAGATGAGGATCACAGAGAGAGAGAGGAGCGGTGGCCTGGAGGGTACTTAGCTTGGAGAAATAGAACTGTAGGACTATGGGACAAAACATAGTGGACGCCTCCCTCAGGTCTTGCAGTGCCAGGGTTCACTTGCCTTATACCCATTTGCCTAAACCATTTAGGGATCCAGTGTGCTTTGCAGGGCTGGAAAGCAGCAGGACTTGGTCACCTGCAGCACGGCACTGTTGCGCAGGGAGTGTTCAGCTTTCATTTTCTTTTAGTTATCCCTCCAAAGTTTAGTGCCGTAAACCCAAGTCAGGTGTGCCCTGTTAAGCCACATTTTGGTGGTAGTTATCTGTTAAATTGTGTTATAGTGTTGTTTCCCTTGTAGAGTACTGGGTCTAGTCAGGAGACTGGAGTTGCATAATCATGCTGAATGGTGGAGTGAGTGGTGCAGAAGGATCAACCTGAGGCCCCCTCCTTGGGGGAGGGGGCAGATTCGCCGTGGACCAATCAAGGAGCAGGAAATCTGGTCACGAGGCAGCCGCGGGCCAATCAGAGTCATTGGCTCCACCCCCGGCTGTGGATATAAGAGACACTGCAATGGGAACGCAGCACAGAGTCTGGCGCGTCAAGCAAGAAGACTTCAAGCAAGACAACAATCAAGACAAGAAGGTCGGCAAGAGGCAAGAGGAGGAAGCCTGCAATCAAGTACAAAAGAAAGAAGGAGAGAGTGCTTCGGTCAAGACAGAAGTCCCCAGTGTTTGAGGACGAGGACGCGCCGGATACGGGGGAGGAGCCATAGCAGCCAGCCAATCTGCAAAAGAGCTTCTGGGTGTGGCAGCTGGCGAGAAGGGGCCCAGCGGCTTTGCAGAGCAGTGCCATGGAAAAGAGGACAAACAGGTTCCTGCGCAGAGTAAGGTAGGAGGCAGGTTGGCCCCTGACTTGGTGAGTAGGCAGGAGCCGCCTGTCCTATGGCACCGCACACCCTCCCTCACACCACCACTGATAATAAGGAGAGTTCCCCTGGGCCCTGAAACGGTACAAGTGCGTATCTGTTCGGCACCTAGTAACCACCAACCACACTACCCACCACTGAAGAGGCATTAGGCCTCAGACCCCAGGCGGCACCAACCAGGGGTAAGTAGTCCAGTACTCTGGTTTGGGAAGTTTTTGCTCTGATACTCTGTCCGGCAGGTCAAGGGTTAGTCATCCAACTGCCAGCGTGTATTGCAGGTAAGGAGGATAGGTTCTCTGTCCTGTGTACATAAAAGGGTGTTGGTAAGTGGGTACTGATGGAAAAGTTCACAGTAACAGGTGTTAGCCCAAGTCCGGGCTGTAATAGTGTTTAGAGTTAAGAGCCTGTAATAATGTTTAGAGTTAAGAACCTGTAATAGTGTTTACAGTTAATAGTCATCCATTAGTGAACCTCTAACCAGTTGTTCTAAGTTCTTATTTGTTAGGATAGTACTCTCCCATTTTCATTGTTGCTACAAGTTAGGGAAAGAACAGGTTGTGCTATGTACTAGCCTCCTCGTCCCACAGGTGGCGGCAACCCGTTCCCAGTGGCGTCCAGACTATCTCTACCTCCAACCTTTGTAAGGCCCTCACTCCGGAGAGTAAAGGCAGGCCCCAATGTTTTGCGGTAGGGCAACTCTATGCTCCGTAAGTCCCCCAGGTCCTTGGCCAGAGCAACCAGGTTTCCCTGGATAGGCATGCTAGGTCATTGGAAAACCCGGACACCCTTTTTCTTCTCTTCCTCTTTTCATCTCTGGTCAAGGGGCTCTCCCCTAGAGCACCCCCTGATCCCAGAGAGACATCTGCAGTAGTAGGTAAGGGGTAAGCCATGTTCTTTTTGTCCTGAGAAGGTAAGTGTGGCCGCTAGTTCTAAATGAGGACCTGCCCATAGTTCCACCCGGACACAGGTAAGAAAGGAAGTTCCCATAGGGGGTGCTCTCGTTACACATGCCCCCTCTGCCCGATATGTAAAGTGTATACATTATGCAATGTACATAGTGATTGCATAATCAGGTACATATGTGCACTCTGTTCTGTGTCCACTTTCTAAATCCAGGCTGCGAAAAACAAGTTGTTTGCAGTGGTCTAGATTGGGTCCACAGAAAACAAGCATGTTATGATTGTACATCATTCAACTTGTTGTTGCAGTGTATGTCATCTACATATTGTATAAGGTATTGTACATGTAAATTCAATACAGATAGAGAATCAATAACCTGTATCTGTGATTGAACATAGTGTATCAGAGACATGGATAGAAATCCAGCTCTGTGAGTTTGGTCTCTGGTGTATTGTACTAGTGAGACTGAGATCATCACAGCAAATCAGAAATAACCAGGATAAAATTTGATGTTGTATGAAGGGAGTTCTCTTCTCTCCGCTCATTCTCCTGTGATTACTCTTCTGCCACTGTCAATAACAAAGTGACACCTGCTTCCCTCGGATGTAATTACAGGGCATAGGACATGTTGTTTGTTTAATAATAGTGTTGAAGATTTGCAGAAAAACAAATGTAACAGAACCAAGTTCATGGAAGTTCCCTCGGGTAAAAGACTCGACATTAACATTATGTTCAGTTTGTAGAACTCACAACTATACTGCTGTCTGAGTGCACAGTACCGTGTCTAATAGCACAACTTTATCACAATCTTCCAAAGAATTTTATTGATTATGAAAAGAGGGTTGCACAGCAAACAGTTTAAATCAATAAAAATGTCAAATCTAATCATTAAAAAAAATAGCATATCCAATAAAGCAGTTGGTAAACCTTCATGCCCTTCAAACTATATGTAGGCATCTAAGAGCAGTGCTGTTTCTAGACTGTATGGCTCTCAGTGCAAATCAGGGGTGGGCTGGCGTGGGTGCCAGGGTGCCAAATGGCACTCAGGCTGGTCGCCTCATTATAAACTAAATTTGCCCACCCGAATCATTAGTGGTTCACGACTGCATCGGCTGCCGGGGTCTCATGTGTAAGCGTCGGGGCCCGGCAGCCGGAAGTGACGCACAAGTGACTTCACTTCCGGCTGCCGGGTATTGACGCTAACACCTTAGACCCCGGCTTCCAATGCAGCCCTGAACCACCAATGATACAGGTGGGCAAATTTAGTTTTTAAATGTGCAGCAGCCCTAAACCACCAATGATCCAGGCTGATTTTGGTTTATAAAGGCTGCACATGCTGATCAGTAGAAGGACGGAAGGACGGGCCGCTACTTACTTGCCCCTGGGACAAAATATGCCATCCAGCCCCTGATGCAAACAGTCAAAAAGTGAACCCCCGCTTACTCAATGTTTTTTTTNAAAAAAAGTTCCCTTCCCCTAGCTGAGCAGTGAGAGGTTTAAATGTCTTCTGACTTGCACTGGTTGATCATGAAAAACCTCACAGGTTTCCTGATCAAGACAAACAAGCAGGTTTATAGTACTGAGTCCAACAAACTGAAGGCCAGGAACACGAGAATTGCCTCAAAGTTAAGATCACCCAATCTTGAAGAAGTATCTTCAAAGCGGTCAGAGATTCTTCCACCTGGGACGCCCATTGACATTTACTTTCCAGGATCACATGGTTGTCCAGCATCTGTCACAGCATAGACTTTACCTCCTGGTACATTTTTGGTGGAATTGTTCTGAACCGCTGATGGAAGGGAATCGTAGTGCCTGTGGAGACATCGTGCTCCAATGCCTTGGTCAGTCTAAAGTCTTTTTCATGGCTGGAGAAAGATCCTTGATTTTACCGCAACATGCGCTACAGCCAATTTTCGTGACCTCATCCTTAAGCTCCAAGTCCATGTCCATTTATTCCAGAATGTCTCCCCAATCTGTGCCGACATCACCCCCAGTGTCCGTGGGTTACACTGCAGGCTTTCTTCCAGGTATTCAGCAACTGAAAACATCAGGATCGTGACATAGACAGGTAAGTGAGCTCATCGTTGAGCGACCAACGCACCTTGCAGTGTATAATACAGGGTCCACTAACCACCGATGACCCAGGCACTTCTTGCCAAGGGATCAACTGACTCACCAATGAACCCAGCAGATAATGCAGAGTCTACTACCAAATCAATGGCAATTGTCAGCAGAACCCTGAGGAGCCCTCAGAAGGTACATTCTGCTGCAGAGATGCTCCACTAGAACACCAACCGTTCCCACTTCTGGGAGGCAGGATCATTTTAGTGGCATCAACAAACTCTTCTCCACAACTATATTCTGTCAAAACCTCCTGCCTTCTGCTCAGATGTTCCCAGTGTTTTTTAAACCTAGGGATATGGATACCATTGTCATTGCCACAGAATTATTGCCATAGGCATCAGCATTGCCACAGAAACTCTACTGTGTGTGGCCATAGAGGTGAAGATGGCCCTGATATAACCTTTACTTTAACATAGGTGAATCATAATTGTTTGCAGGCACAACTGTTCCACCTGGCCATGACCACATCCATCACCAGTGAGTTACCAGATTCTTTATCTACTGACATTTACAGTTCCGACACACATTCCACTGACTCAGATACAGCACTTGCGTTCTGTTAGATCTTGGTCAGTTACATCCCATTCTCGGGTTCGCCAATTTGAGCACAGAATGCCCAGGCCATGGCAATGTAGATGTATTTGCCATACCATCTGAGAGCAAGAGAGAAGAGAGGAAACGGTGGTGAGAACCAATATCTTTCTTATGACACCTGACTCTATGGTATTCTTGTTTTAACATGTTTCAACAAACGCACATGCCCTGTGGTGTCCATTGTGGCTTCAGACATACTGCACTGCAATGGGAACCACTCTGGAACAGCTCCTCGACCTTCCTCTGAGCCTAGACCTAAGTAGGGCCTTCTTCACATGTCATGACGTTAATGGAAAAGGGCAGTCTTTTCCCAGTCTAATTTGTGCTGTTCATCAATTTCCCAAACAGTTGCAATAAATAAACAAGAGCGCCTTGGGCACAGCTTCTTTTCTTCCCCTCCCTTCCCTAACCTTGTTTTTTCCTCTGTGGTTGTGGTCTCATAGGTCCCACCTACTGCATCCTTAATGCATTGCCAATCCTTTGAAGAGGCCTTCCGCCTTGACAAGTGGTTGTGGATCTGAAGCACTCATGGCTAAATTATACATTGAATCTGCCTTTCTTCTTCTCCATGTACCCAGATGCTTTTCCTTCCATAGGACTTCATTTAGACAAGCTTCTTTACATAGACAAATGCCTTCCTATGGGCTCTGCTGTCTCGTGAGCATACTTGGAGACCTTTAGCTCATTCCTTGATTGGTGCATCGGGGTAGGCACAGGTTATGCTGATATCACCCACTACCTAGAGGATTTTTTTGATTATTGGGCCCGGCGATAACAAGGCTGACAAAATTAAGGACTCGTCCCCACACATTACCTATCTGGGCACAGAAAAATACTGTTGATAGCCTCTGTTACCTTCTTCACCATCTGGCAGAAGAGATTCATATAACTTTAATCTCAGATAACATCTCCCTGTGTTTGCTTCAGTCCCTTCTTGGCTCCCTGAATATTGTCTGTGGGATCATTCCAATGGGTAAAATTTTCTGCCAGAAACTTCAACAGGATATGGCTGGCTTCTGTTGGCCCCATGCACACATTCCATTGATTAAAGAGTAGTGTGACAATCTGCACATATAGCATGTGTATTTGCCCAGCTCTTACTATTCTAACCTAGAATTACAGATACTCACTGATGCGACTGGCAGTACCGGTTTTGGCTCCTTTCTCTGTGACCATTGGTGTGCGTCTCCATGGCTCACTGGCTAAACATCATTAGGCTGGACAAAAAACCTACTGGTCTTGGAGTTGTTCCCTATATTAGTACCTGTGGAATTATTACCAATTGTAATATTGTATTCTTTTGCAGTACTATTACCATTGTACAAGCCCTCAATAAACAAAGTGCATCCTCTCCCCGGCTATATCTAGCTCTTATATATCTTGAGCACAATATATTTTTCATGTTGCTGCTGATGACAATACACTGGCGGATGCATTATCCAATTTCAGATGGCCCAAATTTTGCAGTCTTGTCTATATAGCTGATGTACATGGCACCCCTTGACCCCTTTCTCTTTGGTAGCATGGCAGATAATGGCTCTACTTTTGCTGGCTCCTAACACCTGTAAACAATACTGGGTGTTAATTTAACCAAATCTAATAAAATAAATAAACAAATAAAATTTACTAAAAACGTCATCTAATTCACCAATATTTATGTTTTCAGTAGTCATAGTTAATAGTGTCACTTGAGTTTCTGTTTGAATCATCATGTTCAGGACCAGTAGGTAGTCAGACATGTAGTACCAACCTCTGTCCATCTGTCCCTGTGTTCCTGGATTGTAAGATGCAATACAAGTATTCACTAGAGGTGTCACTGTGTATCCCAGTCCCTGAGTAAAGTGTCAGCTAGCTGTTCCCATAACTTGACATTATGGGGTTTATTTGCTAAGCGTGCGAGATTGCAGTGAGATTGAAAAGTGGGGATGTTGCCCATAGCAACCAATCAGATTCCAGTTCACATTTTGTTCACATTTCACATTTTCCAGTGTGTAAAATTAAACTGAGAACTTGAATCTAATTGGTTGCTATGAGCAACATCCCCACTTTTCAATCTCACTGCATTTATGGCATAATTATGTCATTATGTCATTTTAATCATCAACTTAGAACTCTGATACTTCATTTTACCATGATATTTGGTCCTACTAAACTTTACGATGCTTATGAGGATTTAGGAGCAGAAGCAATGGACAGGCTTAACTTTAATTTTGACGTAAAGTCACACTGTCCAATGCAGCAGCCATTGAATCAAAGGTATTCAGGCTGCTCAGTTTCAATGCAATTGCACTTTCACCTGTACGGATAATTGCATGTGTTAGAAGACTTATGCAAAGCTTTGTTAGTGGACTTCCATTAAGACCTTAGAAGCATGGTTTAACAAATAATAACCTGCAGATAACATCTGAGGTACAGCGTGGAAAATCTAAAGTATGACTATCATGTGGAATACCACCACTTATATGTAAGAAGGTTATCGACTTCTGTACAACAGCTGAATATGTCAATAGTCTGTATGTTTGCAATAAATGTGTGCGATACAACCTTAAACCAGTAACTAGGTTGGACTGTGGTACAGAATTGTTCTGTATGTCAGGCAACCACAAGGTGTAAAAGTTAAGGATCCAAAAGTGTACGATTGTACAGAATACAGAAGTCTGTCTGTTATGTGTGTTACACTTGATGGCTCCCTACCGTTCCTCTTTTCCATGTGATTTCTCCTGGAGTGGTGTTGTCAGCCTGGTCATCTTGCTGCAAAGACTCAAAGGTGCTTAACAACTTTAATGAAAGTTAATAATCCTCTCTCGATTTGTAAATAACCCAGTTTGCTATAGACTACTTAGAGGGCAGATCTCCTCTCTCATTGAATACTAAGGCCTAAATTCATTAAACAGGGGATTTGCTGGGGAATATATATGACGGAGGTAGCGGGTGATGCCCGTTTAGGTGCGGGGCCCCTAGGGTCCTCTGCAGGGCTATAGGCGGCCGTCAATACGGCCTATGTCTAGGGGCGCCTCTGCTCTGTGTCTAGGGAAACTGCAGACAAGTCTGGAATACTGCGCTGCTGGCTTTGTTGGACATGCTACATGAGATAAGTGTTTAGCAAAATTCTAAACAATTGTGTATAGATTTGATCATCTTGGCTAATCAGACTATTTCACAACTAAAAACATAAATGACAAGTAAATGGAATGATCACTGCAGAGTTTTAAAGCAATTTACCATGTGTGCTAATCCATGTGTAGAAGCTTCTACGCGTCGTATCATGTTGTGTAAAGCATGGGCCATGGCATATACCACTGTGTATGTGTAATAGGCTTTTGTATTCCTCATATCATAATAGGTGGTTAGATTGTGGTTTGCGCCCGTGCAGTTCACTGCAGAAAACCTATAAAAGGTTTGATGAAAAACATTTTTCTTTTTGTTTGGAGAAAGACAATGAACATTTTTAAGCCCGAGATCTTCCGAGATCGGGTCAGAGGGGTGATTAGACGGGTTCATAAAAATGAAGCTACAATGAACAGAAAGATAGAATCTGCTTTTCATATACTTCATATTAGTCCACGATTCATGGAGGATTAATGTCATGTTTATCGAAAAGCTCAAAATAATGTATCGAGAAAAGGCCACATATTACTATAACTCTAGCAGTTACTTTATCTATCTCAGTCATTTTACTTCTATTAATGATCACATCATTCGTCAGTCTGATCATCATCTCAATGCAGATCCCATGCTGAGACATCATTGTGCTCAGCTCTTGTAACTCCAGGTCCCCATTGCCATCTCCTGGTGTAATGATTCCAACCCAGGTCCATCCAAAGTATAGAAGACACCTCACAATGGCCGCATAACGAGCCCGGTCATCTGGGACAATGCGGTAAAAAGTTGCGTACAATGTTTTTTCACTTAGGACAGGGTCAGTGGTTCCATTATTGATCTAGGGATCAAAATATTGTGGTCAAGGTTATAAATACAGCATATATATTGACAAAGAACAAATAAAGTAAATATATAATGTAATGTAGCACAAACCCCATTTTCCAACAGTTTGCTACTGATTAAAAGTTAGGTAATTAGTAAAGTTTGTGTGTTTCATATGCATCTAAATATACAACAATGACCTTGAATTCTTATAAGGACAATATGGACTTCATTCCAATAGAATAGGCATCTGAAGGTAAGGTCCTCGCTATAATTCTGATAATATTTTATAGCCGGTGTATTGTTATTCAGATAATTTATTAATGGAGTAACTTCATAACATACAGAATACATTCATGTGATATCTGCTAAAAATCATATTGTGAGTTTTGGGAGGTCACTTACCTGGGGATACTGGTAGAGACTCAGTAACTGGGCCATCGCATGGCTGGTCTGAAAACCAGAATCACCAATAAATCCTGCGACTTCTCCCTGTTCCATACAGGAATAATTTGGAGCCTCCATATGTTTTCCAGACAGTATCTGGAGGACGTAGCTGTCATAGACATGATAACCCAGAGTGACATTGGGCAGAAGATTGGGTCCTTGTTAATTTCATCAACAGCAAAGATAAATGCCAGGATGCTTCTACTCGTCAATGTTAATACAACAGAATATTTACAATGCAAAATATAGTATGTCTTTGTCAAGTCAAAGACATACTATACGTGATAGCACACAGATTGTCCTGTCATTTACAATTAACAATGGTTACAGTGGCGTAACTACCCAGGGTGCAGAGAGTTCAACTGCTATGGGATGTTCTAAACTTGTGTAGGACATCCCCTAGACTTTGCATTGTATGAGATGTACTTCTCCCCTGCAAGGAGCTGCTGTGAGTTATGACAGCCACGATCCCCATCAGAGACAGTTATATACTCAGCTGTAACCTAATGGCGTGTTCTATACTTGTTTATGATCTTCCCTAAACTGTGTATTTTGTTACTTACTTCTTCATGCAGCTGTTCTCACTGCTTTGAGCTACGGCAGCCTTGATCCCTGATATGTACAGTGTGATGGGGATATA
>JABWIB010018484.1:0-10120 GCA_016617825.1 Platyplectrum ornatum
GACAGGTGTCTGGCTCTAAATACACTCTCACCTGCTCATATAAGCTCAGGAGGGTAGACCGGTTAAGGCGGAAATAACGCACAACCTCCTGATCTGACAGGGAGTCCAGGTCTAAACGCAACATAAATGTCCGCCTTGCCCTGACCTGTTTGCCACTGCACAGGCCAGGACAAGATGAAACATGCCACCCTCAGCCATGTTTTCTATCACACATCTATTTGGGTTCTGAACATGAGCAATTTATATAGTGCTGTCAATTTGCAATCACGGTATGGTTCATCCAAAGGCTCAAATCGGGTCCCTTTTGACTCGAATAGCATGACCGCAATTTCAATAGAAATTGACATTCGATTTCATAAATTGCGCTATAGTAAATCTAACATATCTATTCACATAATATAAAAAAATCGACTATTCGATTTGAAGTTCGCGTCTGAAAATCGCAATGTCGAATTACAAGAAAAATCGCATTTGTAAATGCTTAAAACAAAAATTTGACTGCAAAATCGAAACAAAAACCCGATTTTACTAAATTGACATTTTGTAAATACCCTCCTAAATCTTAACTCTATATTGTAACTCTAAAACTGAATTCTAAATAAATAAGTGTTGAGTATCAGGAAGCAGTATAGAGTTAACCTTTACAACTTGCAGAGTGCCTTTTCAAATGTAAATGACAAGTCTGTCTGTGTTAACACACTGCATACCAAGTATGAAGTAGTGAAGTATCATTTATTATGCCCAGATCCAGTTAATACAATAAGACCATTAAACTGTTGTTTGGGACTAACTATTTTATTGATTATATTTAAAAAAAAATTTGTACCATTTATTAAATTTGATTTGATCAACTTTAAACTTAGCTGCCTAACCATTTATGGGAACCAAAGCAAGCAGATGCCAAATTAGTTTCCTTTGGATTAGGCTAGGAATAATTTTTACTAGGAATTGGGTTTATATGTTCATAATAATTAAAATTAAATTCCCCACTAACCAGGATCAGATGAATTGTTTGCTAATAGGTGTCAAAAGTCAATTAGCCATTACAACTTTTTGTTCTTTTCAGGAACTACAAATCACAGCAGAAACGTTAGAATTTTTTTGGTAGTCATCATAAGAGCAGTGTAATTGTATTATACAAAGATAACACATTATTTAAATGTTCTATACACAAATTGCCTGCATTAATATTAATATTAATTTTTAAATTAGGAAATGATAAGTAAATTGCCCCTATGATGAATTAGTAAACTAGACTATCAAATGAAGAAAAATGTTTTTCTATTATATGCATTATTTTTTGTAGGCCCAAAGGGTCAAATAAGATATTATAGGAAAATATTAAATTGCATTAATACAGCTATGAATACATGTGTGATCCACTTGAATCATGTGATCAGTGTGGTCAGTGGTCGGTACCGATTATTCTACACTGATAGGAGCTGTCATAACGTGACATTTCATGGGTTATGCTAAATGATAGTCCATAAGAAGAACAATGCCTGGAGGCTAATACCAACTTGCCTTCATGATTTACACTTGAAAACACACACATTCTTACACTTATAAAAGCAGAAACTCAGAGCAGCCCCTACATTGGCAGCCATACCGGCTCATTGTAGGTCAGCCTGGGTATGTCTGGGAAGCTAAGCAGGGGTAGCTCCAGCTGGGCTTGGAATGGGGGACTTGCTGGGAAGCCCCGGAGCTTCCCTTTCCTTTGCCCTCCTCCAGGTGAGAACCAGGTGCTATGCTGTTGGCCTGCCCCTAGCTCTTTACACTCTTTTTGATCTTTTCTTTCTTTTGACTTGAAGTCAAGGTAACGCAAAGTGTCGTTTGGTGGCCTACGACATTGCGTGTGCGCAAATGTAATGCAGAGGGCCTGCGCTGTAGTGCAGCCAGGCTGTGCACATGGGACGGCTGCAAGCACTGTGCATGAGTGACGGCTTAGCAGGCTGATAGTGGCTTGTGCCTCCGGTTTTTGACTAATAGAAAAGGAAGCTAAGTAGGGGGTAGCCCCGGCTGGGGCTTGGATGGGAGACCTGCTGGGAAGCCCCGGTGCTTCCATTTTCCTTTGCCCTCCTCTAGGTAGGGCTCTAGGTAGGGCTTCCATGGGTAGCAGCCTCTCAGAGCAGGCCCTCCATCAGCAGCCATACCGGCTCATTGTAGGTCAGCCTGGGTGTGTTTTGGAAGCTAAGCAGGGGTTGTCCTGGCTGTTGCTTGGATGGGAGACCTGTGGTGAGAACCAGGTGCTATGCTGTTGGCCTGCCCCTAGCTCTGTAGATGGTGGTGTGGGAATGAGTAAAGGTTTTTAATATAATATTATTTATTAGGAACTACAACCTAATAAAGAATATTATATCAAAAACCTTTACTCATTCCTTACAGCTTCTGATCCCAATACCACTAACCATTGCTGCTGAGAGATCCGAGAAAATCTCGAGTTAACCCAGNAGGACTGCATTTTTAGCACTCCGCACCGCCTGCAAAATAAGTTCCTTCATGAGAAATGAACCTGCATAGGAGTATTCCTTGGCTGGTTCAGAACTGCCATACTGGATTTCGGGAAATGGCAGATGTGACCAAGCTGTTGCTTCTGATCAGATGGTCCGTACTATAACACATGCAGGGTNCAGACGATAATCCCCAAAGGTCAGGTCACTCTGTCATAGCTAAGAGGGGGATGACANGAAGCACTCTCACACACTGTAGAGCAAAGGCACAGCAAATGGCCACTATGGAAGCCCTAGGAGTGTTAAAATGGTGGATGCCAATCANGCTGAGGGGGTGCCACAAAGAGGGGCCATGCATTAAGCTCCCACCAGTTACAAGAGGCAACAGGAGTCCCACACGCCAGCAGCAGGTGATGCAGGCTAAGAACCGTAGAGGGACTGATTAGTGCTTCATTGCTCTGTCTGAGGTTGTCGGAAGTGGCTGTCACAAGGGACTTCCAGGGCAGGTGAACGGCTGAATTCCTTCAATATAGTTGCAGGCAAAGGGAGCTCTTGTGCAATGCGACTAGCTCCCTGCTTGGCCAGGCCATGCCCCCAACATTATATTTTTTATAGAAAATAAGCATAAAAGTATTGCATTTGTATTTTAATTGTGACCATTTCTTTTACATGTGAGGTCATTTTGCATTTGATAACGTACAATTCCCTTTACAATTACAAATTGGACTCAAAGATTTTGCTCATATTTAAATATCCCAGTGACTCACTTTACCTTTTATTCTTTTTTAGGGTAAAAGAAAAATTCTTTCCTGTCTTTACCTCATTAAAATTTTACAACAGAACTGACTTTTTAAGCCAGTTAATTACATTTTATATGAATTGGTTGGGAACACTTCTTGTAAAGAGCTTGTCAATGTGAGCATGTAAAATATTATGGAAATACCCTTGGTGAAATACACTGAAGATGTTTGATTTGGTGAACCCACAGAGTATGAGCTAACAAATTAAACCTATACAAAGCACAGCTTTATTTGCCTANAATTGGAAAAACAATTATTGTGAACTGGTAGATTGCAATATTTATTTAGAAAATACTTAAGTGTTACATACAACGTTCTCTAATAAATCACAAACTCCCTACATCCATGCATCAATATGGAAAATGCTATTTATTTTTATTCAATAAAGAGCAAAACATTCTCTTTGAAACATATGAAGGCTCCTAATAAAGAGAAACCACATTCATTTTTAATAAGCTTATATATGTCAAGTTCATTTAACTGAACTAGAATTGTTTGCCACTTAAGGACTGTACCTAAAAACAAGTATAAGACATTACTTTTATTCAAAGCAGATATATATTTCATTTTATATATTAATGGAAGCTATAAGGCTACAGTTCATAGTGCAAAAGAGTTTAATTTCCAATAGGTGACGTATGGCTCCAGCGATGTTACCTCCTGAAATAAACTATACCACACATTAAAATGCCAGCACCTTTTTGGGATCTAAAAGATATATTTATTGACTATAAATAATGTATTTGTTTATTATTATTCAACCTTAGGACCCATATAGATGTATTATTTCATTAACCATAAATTAACTATGAAAAACTGATGAGAGCCTAAGAAAGCAAGTATATCAACAAAGTCAAAATAATTTACACAGATATAGTCATAATACATATTTGAGACAATTAATCGTCTTTGAACAAAATCACAATCAGATGTTCCCCTTATACCTTCAGCACTCATTAATCCATCTAAGTGCTCCCTGAGACAACCAACATTAACTAATAGNAGTAAGAAAAGAATCACAGAATAAAGTACATATTGGGTATATTAGTATTCTGTGAAGGAATATTATATATAACTTTATTTCCACATTTTGATGAAGGCTAATTGGCCTCTTATTTTTTGGCAGTCATATGCTAAACAGAAATGTTCTTCTTCAGTTTTGTTAACAATGATTTATGAGTCTGCATAAAATTACAAACGTTTATTATATCTAAATAATCCAGAAACCATCAGAATCCATGCCTATTGTTTTATAGGTACTCTCTTCTAAATCCACAATAATTAATAACTTCTGACAATAAACCATGGGATCTTCTGAGAAATCAAAGATTAGGCTACAGTATTTAGCATTAATGTGGTAACCACATTTTATACTATTAATCTTCTGAATGTATTTACCAGATGGCTTAACACTGACTTTCTTTGCACTACCGATATAACAGTTATTGATATTCTAATATTTTTCTGTCAATAATTGACTGATATTCAGGCTGCAATGATAAGCACATTTATTTACATAAAGCTTTTATTTTATTTATTAAATGGTTTTTATATTGCGCCATCTTATTACATAAAGCTTTACAATTTCAACAATCATTAAAACATGACTGTGTATTAACAGATAGAACAGATGGGGAAGAGGGCTCTGCCCAGACGTTTACAGTCTATAGGTGATTCTCGATTGATTCATTGAGGTAAGTGCTATTTATTATGCAATGTACCAGCCAGGTTGTAAGGTAATAGTACTTAGGGTTCTGTGTGATCAAGTAGCAGAAATTGAGTGTAATTTTAGTATAGAAAAAGCGTCTGAATTTAGTTTTGTNTTGAAATATAAAGGTGAACTGACAGATATATATTATTTATAAGTAGGGTAGAACATGTGAAATAGGTGGAGGAATTTGATAAGCTTGCCCGACTCCATGCCTCTGCGACTCTGCTACATGTAAATGAGAAAAGGGGTGTTCCACGCCCCTTTTCTCATTTGCATGTGCGCTTTTAGCAGCGCTAAGCCCTGCTAATTGCAAGCGCAGCCTGCACCATGTCAGGACATGGTGCAGGCGTAGTGCAGAGGGACCGAGGCAGGTATTGTCCTATGGACAATTACCTGCCTCATTACCTGTAAAAAAAGTAAAAATTTAGAAAATATAATAAAAAAAATAAAATAATAAAGTGTGTCGTTTTTTTATTTAACTAATATTTTTTGCGGCCGCCAAATAGTCTGAATCAGGTCCTTGGAGAGTAGGATGTGAATTTATAATATGGGAGTCCAATTAGGACAGCATTACATTGATCAATTCAGAATTGATTAATGCATGAATGAGAGTTTTTGTATATCGGGAGTAGAAAGGTATATTTGTGTATCCTCTACATAGTGGTATAGATAGAGAATAGCAATGGACTTGAACCTTGAACCTTGTGGTACTCCAAACAGATAAGGGAAGAGGAGGGGAGGTGTACCCAGAGAAGCAAACACTGTTTTAAATACACAACNGGGCAGACTGGATGGGCCATGTGACTCTTATCTGCCATCACTTTCTATGTTTCTATGTTTCCCATATCCTGGCATAGTAATTACATCATTGGTAATGATTAGTTTGCTGGGGAAACTGCAATGGAGAGTTACTGTCACACTCTGTACTGATTATTAATATTCTGGCACATGTTTGAAGATGGAAACATTACGAGGTTATACTTAACTCAAAGCAAATTCTAGCTGTATGGATTACAAGCAATATAAGGTTTAATTTGTTTAAAGGTGTATATTATCATTTGACATATATGCATAACAGCTTATATTGTGACTTCTTCTTACACTGCTAATAATTACAATGTCTATTTTGATTCGATATCTTTGTTTCAGCATCTTCTTTCTTGATTGACACTGAATCATAAGTGATGTTGGAAGTCTGTTGGTGCAAGGGAAGTGATTAATGGCGTTATAACATGTGATTGTAGATTCTGATGTATGTAAAAGCATGTAATGTACTCAATATTAAGTTACAACTAATAAGCTTAAGTTACAAATAAGATTCTCTAATGCCCTAGAATTGACAAGCACACTATAAAAGTGGTCCCATGTGTATGGGTAAGCAGGAACCAACAATTGTCTTTTTCTCAATCNGCACAGCTCCTCAATGAGGATCGGTTCAGTGTATGAATCATTGCTATCTGTAGGGAAACAGGAGAATGGCAGCCAACATGACTCATACACTCTGTGCTACTAATTAGTTTTTACTGTGGCAAAAAAACATGTAGCGCCATCACTGGGTTTGGATAATGGAACTAGTTCTATAGTGTTTGGACTATAGTGTTAACTACTTGACTTACAAACATTGATGTAATATGTAAGCCCTAAAATTTGGTAAGTTCCAAATTGTGAAAAATTACAATAGCTTATTTTCTATATTTGAAGAATGAGAAACTGATTAGATATAAAACAACTATTGTTTTTTTTAGCTCTACTGTAAACATATAAATAACCATAATAACAAACAGCTATAATGAATAAAAACAAACATAAAATAATAGCCAATTCTAATTTATTATCTTTTAAACCACTGCTCAAAGTGGTAAGGTTTAAGTGGGGGCATGGCGCTAATCCTCACCCCTTTGTATAAGCCTCACTCCAGGAATACAGTAAAGCAGATAAACATGAGCAGAAACTAAAAAAGAAGGTGGAAGAATGGGACACNTGTTACAGGGTTAGATAAATGTAAAATATAAAAATAAAGCAGTGAAAAAAGAAAGTCAGAAAAGAGAGCACATTAAGAAAGGTGGTTATAGAGAAAAGTGGAGTGGGGATTCATCAGAATAAGGGGTAATAAGATTTAAGGTAAATCTGTAAAACATGACCATTGTAAATGCACACACTTTTCATTTGTAATAAAGCATCAAGTATGATTCCATTGTTCAATATATTTATAAAATTCTAGGGGAAACTACATAGTAACATAGCTACATAGTTGTTTAGGTTGAAAAAGACAATTTAGGTTGAAAAATCTCCTGTGATCCTAAATTTATAATTAAAGTTGATCTAGTGTAAATATACAAGAGCTCCCTCCTGACTAAGGTAATAAATGACTTACCAGTTGTAACCCTGGATACCCTTTAGCTATAAAAATGTGTCTAATCCCTTCTTAAATACATCTATTGATCCTGCCATCACAACCTTCTCATGCAATAAATTCCACATCTTCACTTCCCTTAATGTATAGAACCCTTTCCTCTGCTGGTTGTGAAACTTCCTTTCTTCTAATCTTAAACTAATACAATTCTATTACCTACATATCATAAAGTAACTAGGGAACCTAAGAGTTAAAATAAAACAGGCAAATTATGATTGACTAACAGTCAGTCATTCCTGTACATCATGAACTGGTCTTCTACAGTAACATCAAGATAAAACTCACAACGCAAATTACTAATTATATTATAATACAAACATAAATAATATGAATGAAATAAATGCTGAGGTGATAGAGATGAACAGGTTNGGTTTCATGAAAACAGAACCCACCCGAATTTACCTGGTCCTAGCACATAGCTGCTGTTTTGATGCAGCGATGATACAAAACTTTGTCTTGTTGCTGGATCTCACATTACAGTACAGTAAGTGTTCTAGGGCCTTTTTTTTTACCAAATCTCATGTAACTTTTGTCTCAAAAGCAAGGTAAGGGAACAAAATTGAAGCTTCCACAAAGGGCATCCTCCCATTGTAAGTGTCAATGGGCAGTACTGTGAGCAATATGTTTTTGTTGCTAATTATTACCATTATGGATCAGACTGCCAACTTGTTACACTTTCTGGCATGTTGCCACTTAAGGTTCAGAAAAGTAATCAGGTTTAATGCAAACAGTTTACTTCAGGAAACCTCAGTCTGAAAATCAAGTGGAATTGATGCAAGCATATTGAAATCAAAGGGGTTATAGCCAACTGCAGTACGGTGGACTAAAAGAATTTCACTATATGCTGTTATTCAAGTGGCGCTAATGTGAGTGGGACTAACAGATTGGCAGAATCATAATGACTGTGTTAAGTTGGAACATAAACCATTACTATAGAAAAGAGACGGCACCCAAAATACAGATATTAGCAGAGAGAAAATAACCCAGCATACAGACAAATACCTAAACAGCCTATATACCAGAAGAGACGTTTTAGTGTAAACCATAAACCTTAGAGAACATAGCAGACAGAGTCAGAGTCAGACATAGGCATAATACTTGCAAGGCCAGCATCCTAAACTTTAGTTAGGTCAGAGACAAGCGATGCCAGAGGAAAAGTCTCGGAGGCTTCGGGGGTGAGTGTTGACCCCAGGTGATGGTACGGCCCTGGGATAGGCAGGTAGGGAGGGAAGTGAATGCGGAGATGGAAAATGCTTCCTCCTTTACACGGAGTAACTGTACGGCTGCAGATGCACTGATAGTTCTGAAGTGTCAGGCTTAGTCTTAGTGACCTCTCCCGATGGATGTTCACTCACTCCTCCTGGACTGCGTCAATGGGGTAGCAATATCAGTATCCCGGTTTGAACTAAACTCACAGTTTGTTGAAACTTATAACTTGTCTCAGGTTTCATCCCCTACTTCCAGAGGCGAACTTTCGTCCGGCTCCCGGGAATCAATGGTCACAGTCTCCCCATCTGATGACTCAGTTTCCTCCTCCCAACGCTNGGAGGACTGAAGCATCATCGGATAGGAGCGGGAGTACCGAACATTGCTAGCTCTAGCTGCTGCACACTTTTCTCCAGCACGTTCGGCCTGCTTGGCCAGCCCTTGTGATGCTGGGGTATCACAAAACCATAAGGAACTTTAAAATGTGGCGATAATTCAGTGGTGGACACTTGATAAAAAGCAGTTTAAGTCTGAGAGANGGGAGAACAGAAACAGCAAACAATGAGAATGAAGAGCTTTCCCCTGAGTCTTTTGAATGTAAGCAGATTTAGGAACAAAAACCAGGCACAAATTCAGTTATTTTATCTATTTTTATAAGTTTTTGAAAAAAAAAACAGATACAAAACATAAACCTGAAAAAGTGGCCAGCACATATGCTTATTAAAAAGTGAACTACTTACACAGATAATTCACATAAATGTGAAAGTTTAGCTTTTACATGGTACTGAAGGGAAGTTGGGGAATTTGGGAAAAGAACAGTCTGATACAAATTGTAATCGGCTACATAATATCCTAGTGCTATATAAAAATATGTTAATAAATAATAAATAAGTAAATTTACTAAACTGTGGGACTGGAAACATGGGTATGTAGCCCATAGCAGCCAATCAGATTCAAACTCACATTCTCCAGTATCTAACATTAAACGAAGACCTTGAATCTGATTGATTGCTGTGGGCAACATCTTCACTTTTCCCACAGTTTAGTAAATTTAGGCCAAGAAATTATTGAGAAAGCANGATAGAAGGAAGGGGACTTACATAACTGAGGGGTGGGTGCATGGGGCTTGATGCAATGCAGTAACAAGATGTTTATTTTATATAGAATATAATAAAGTACAATGTTATATTTGCATTCAATTGAATCGGGCCCTGGTGTCAACTAACTAATTTTCTACAATGCGTGAAGAATGCGTGAAAGTATACATAATGTAAAAAAAATATGAAACATTGCTATAAAGAATGTTATATGATATGTATCGAGTTGGTAGGCTACATTGTAAAGTAGGAGACTAAGAATAATGGTAATATTTTTGTAGGTGGGTGTAGTAAGGTAAGTGCAGGGACAATGCTAGATNTCCGGGCACTCTAGGCACACCTAACATCGCGCCCCCTGGCCGTTAAATGATGTGAGCTGTGTTATGTCATCGCTTCAGAAACCATTGAGGAGGATGCCGTTTTTTAATTATTGCTTTTTGTTT
>JABWIB010018496.1:5494-15750 GCA_016617825.1 Platyplectrum ornatum
CAGTTGGCGTTATGAATGGACATAGTATGCCTTTCGACATACTACTCCATTCATAAAAATAATTTTTGGCGTGTATAAATACAGCTGACATTTAGCTGTATCTATGTGNAAAGCATCTGTCAGCCCACAACCTATGCACTGATCTACGCACAGTTCCTCTAAATACTCCAATCCAGCAAACGGCTTTATAGGATCATACAAGACTGACCTATTTCTGATATTTANTCTGATTTTGCATTATAGCTCTGGATTCTCAACTCCAACAGCTTGAAAAATGCTAAATAATGATCTCTGGGCTCCTGTGGATAGGTACCAGAAGCTAGCTGGCAAAAAGACTCACCGCTTCCTTTATTAATCCATCTGTATCATTGTGAGAAGTGTGGATAGCAGCCCATGGCTTCAGACTGGGAGATGTGATAAACAGAATGTTTCCTNCATGCTCAGACTGACGACTCTTCGTTGGCCAGCTAATTAAGAAAGTGTTATTTAAAGAATGGGGGGGAGGAAATATGGTCATTTTTAAACCCCTTGCATCTTTCCTTTGTACTGTGTGTTATGGATGGTGCAGAAAGCCTGTGATTATCTACCAGAGATAATGCGATCACGGTGCCACAATGGGACCCTCTGAGATTCAGTTTGATGTTTTATTAGGGCTTGGATAGTCATAAGTGTGTGTATGGAGGAGGAAGGTTCATCTATCACAAAATCGTGGTTCAGGAGGGGCTTATACAAGGGGCACGGTTTAGCATGGAGAAAAGGGCCGGGATACCATACAGTGTATACCGGCCCACTCTGATCACTGTCTTATATTGGATGGGCTTCAGACTTAATATCAGAACCCTTCTTTTATTGTCCATAGGAGTTCCTAGGGCAGGATTTAATTCTAAAAATTTAATTTTACTCCTTAAAATGGGAACGGGTCAAGTCTGGTGCTATAATATTTTGGAAACATCTTAATATAAATTACTGTAGTCTAGAATCTTCCGAAAAACTATTTTTCTCCAAACCAGGCCAAGAAAAACTCTCCCTTTTATAAAGCCGGGATCTCGTCCACCATTATAAGGGCCTCACCACAAGTTATGTGGACATGAGTCGTTCCACCCCCTATGTGACTTTACCTGGACATCACATATAAGTAGAGCACCATGGACATACAGTTATGAATCCCAGTGGGCCATTTTGCCGGGAAGGCTTTCCTACATATCATCCTGTTGATGTGCAGCCTAGTAGAGTCTTCAGCAGCAAGAATCAGTGGTAGGATACTGCCAGTATCTGATGCTGAAAAACTAATGGGAGTATCAGTGGGTCCCACCAGTTTGTCTCCAGTCATCCATCCCCATAATGGCTGTTTATGGTTATGGTTTAATCATGGATAAAAAAGAAACTTTTTGTATTGCATTGTTACTTTAAACAAGCAGGGGATTTGGGATGTAATTGATATTAAGCAGGCTCTTCTTCTTAAGAGGTCTTTTAGTAGATGAGATGGCTTAGTTCCACTTCAGCTCTGCAATTGTCCTGCGCAAATGAAGGAGAAGCTCTCTCTTTTGTGCAATCTACTGATGAAATCTGGGTTATGTTTTAAACATTCGCTCTCTTAGCCCAGAACCTGCCAGGCAGCACCTGGCAAGCGCCTCTCGCGCTAAAGGAGTTAATTCTGTTTGTTAGCAAATACGGGCTAATTCGAAGCATTGTATCGGGCCAGTAACAGATCCGCCNCTATTGCCCATCTATGGAGCGGCCCATTATTATGCAAAGTAAAGACATTAGCTGTGTAATTAGCTTACAGCACAACCACCATCCTTCACTTAATCATTCGAGTTGTAACTGCCCAGACAATAGTACCACTTCAAAATGTTTTCATTTGGATAACCGTCGCTGTAATCACGATGTGAATTCCTTATAGAAAGCTCCTACAGATTGCATACATCATGCTGAGAAAATGAGTTCNGCTACCAGAAACCGATTAAAAATCTAACAAATTATCCTTAGGAGATTGTTAAGGAGGTTTTGTTACTTTGCATTAGCTAAAAATATCTCCCCGTCTCGTGAAAAAAAAAAGGTTCATATTAAACCGAACAGGAAAGAGTCAGCGTAATAACTACTTTTTGTTATTTAATATGCATTCAAAAATGTTTTCAACAGTGCTGTAATTCCAGCACAATAAGCGAGCGGCAGACACAGTCATTAATATATCAGGATAATTATATCGAGGGAACGTGGCTGTTATTTGTTTTTGATAGTAAATATTAGTCTGAAGCCAAAATAAATGATAATANGAAAATGAAACATAAATATTTAAAAAATCATCAGCGGTGCCCCGTGGTCCGGAACTGACGCCGTATAATGGTTATTACCGTCATCATTACCAGCGTATTACTCCACGACAGGTGCAGCGGCAAGGACGAGTGACCGCGTGTCCTATAAGGCGTCTTATGGCAGATGCACAGATTGTAAAGTAACAGTAAAATGAGGCAACACAACAACACCATGCTGAAGAGCAGAGGTGGATGGGTAAAATGGGAACTGTGTGTGTTTACAGACAGAATCTATTAACTCAACTCTAAAACATAGATCAAATATAAATAATATTCTGCATAGCTCCCAACTGTTTCGATTTCAGCGGGATAGTCACGATTATTGGCCAGAGCAGTGGAGGTACTTATGCAGAGCTGGGTGGGGTTAAGGTTGTACCAGGGGCGGTGCAACCTGCACTTTATCCCAAAAATTATTTTCTTTTTCTTTTGCGGTGAATGGGCATAAAGGGGAAGGGCTTGGGCAGTCTATAGGTGGGGCTTAAGTGGTCTGTGGGTGGAGTCAGGCAGGGTTAGATCCATACAAGTGGAGCGGCACTAACGCTGCCAAGGCTTTATGTCATTAAGCCCTGCCCATCATCGCTTCACTCGCGGCAATTCACAGATAGAAACATAGCCAAGACTTTAAGCTGTAAGGGCGGCAACAGGTGGCTCTCTTATTAGAATGGGGCTATATATATATATATATATATATATATATATATATATATATATATATATTTATTTTAATTGTATTAATATTTAATAAATTATAAAAATGTTAATAATAAATCCATAAATGTGTGGGTGTGTAGATAGAGATAGATAGATAGATAGATAGATAGATAGATAGATAGATAGATTTATTGTTGCATTTTGCACACAGATACTGACCAGCGTTACTGTTACACTGTTATTACACTTGTGCTGGAAACATTATTTCTCAACTCTAATACTGTTTGCAACTAATTAAATTTAACTCCCCTGCAATTCAACATGGTTTTACCCACTCCTGACTAACGCTTGTTGATTGGAACAATTTATTGCATAGTGTATGGCAGCTTTAGTTCTTTCGTTCGTCCAGGTTCCCTAGTCTCGGCTATAATGGGAAGCTTCCAGGACATAAGCACACTCAGCAGCAGATGGCCGATCAAGACATTATTGACTGTGGTCTCGCAATGTGCTGGATGTCTGACAGACCTCTCATTACAGCTGCTTGAGTGCAGTGATACATAACAGCGAGGAGGACTGTGTCTATAGGGGAAATGCTATTTAGACACAAACACAGAATCCTGTTTACTGAGAAGAAAACCAGACCTGGCAGTTTGAAGCTCTGCTCTCTTACTGTATGTACAACTCTCTTTACACCTTTATAGTTTCATAGGCTGCAGCATTCACCTTGGCCAATTTATATTTATGGAACATTAGTAAAAGATCATCAGTATCAGATNGTAGCTCTCAGCTTCATTTCACCTGCTGGAGAATGTCAGCTTGAAACTGATGGGNTGCTATGGGCAACATCTCTACTATTTCATTCCCACAATTTAATCATACCTCCAAAGTGTCCCTCACTTGCATCTGGACAGTTCGAATTTCGAGAGACTGTCCCTCTGTTCCTCCTGCCTGCACATCATCCTGATGGGTGCGGCTTGGGTGGAGCTGGGCGGGCTTTGGGTGGAGTCATGGGTGGATTTGAGCAAAGTTGGGGCGGGCCTTATTTGTCCTATATTCAAAGACAACAATGTGGGAAGGTAAGATTTAATAAATAAGGGCCTATGAATATTGATAATTTTGGTACTGTCATAATATTCAATCGCCCCTCTTGGTGTTTGTGAGAAGGGGAGGTGGGTCATTATCGGTGAAGAACAGTATAAGACTTTGGAATGGATCCAGGCTTACATAGATATTAGAGGGGGTAAAAGGGAGGTCAATGGGGAGATTGCTGAAATTTTATCAATGGTGCCATCTTCATCTCCACTCCAANGGTTAGTAAATATAAGTAGGTGCTGACCTGCATAGTGAAGACGCAGGCTGGCAATGGGATGCGGTATGTACAGCGGTGGCGATTCCTGCTTCGTAAATATCACAAAGTTCATTTTCAGAGAAAACTCCTGCTTCTATCACATATGTATTACAATATGATGCAGCAGTGTATATAGTCGCTGGGGATTAGTAAATAAAGGTTCTGCTGCAGTGTATTAATGCAGCACTGTACGTGACTTATGCATGTGGTGATGGGGATGATTATTTAGTGAGAAGGGACAGAAAGCTCATAAAGCCTAAGAAATGATCTAGATGTGACCTCATCGTACTTCAGATTGAATAAATGACAATTGTCTGCTAGTGTAATAACAGCTTATTGATCAGGAAAGATAAAAGGCTGTTCTGGGTGAAAAGAGATTAAAATTCCATTAGCGCTTTTGCTTAAAACGATACCATGTTTATTTGCCTGTATCATCTTTCATTAATCTCCGAGGCAGATGATTCTACAATGGCAGCAAACAAAAGGAAGAAAAAAAAAACACTTACATTTACTTTATAAGACTCTGTATATATATTATAATGTGTAATGAAACTAAATGTAATAAGAAATGGTATTCCGAAATACTTTGTTGTCCCATGATTGGATACAGGGGCGCAAGGGGTTCTGCTACGGGGTCCAGAGGAAAGGTGGGATGTGGCAGCTGCTCCCATGCATTGTAAGCAAGCAAGCTCCATGAATGACTGCTAAACGCTGTTTATAAATGCATTGCAAACAACCCCATTCCCCGTCCACATTATGGCTCCACCCACCCAGACTCAGACTCCGCCTATGTGACACGGGACTCTGAGTAGAGCAGAAACAGTGAACCTACCAGGTAAAATCTTCTATTTGTAGGGTATGTCATTTGGTCCCTGGAATTCTCAGTCAGAGCCCGAGATCACGTCCAGGTCTGAACTCATTGTAGTCTGTCTTCCCACTCAAGGCCGCAGCTTCCTTCCTGCCACCAGGTACTTATCTGCTCTTAAAACAGCGACATCTATCTCAAGATTGCAGCGTTACGCTCTTAACCAAAGTGACCAAACTGGCCTTTTATCTATTATATTGGATAACTGTTGTTATTTCATTATTATTAATATTATTATTATATTATTAATAAAATTGGACTGAATCCAGATCATGGAATATGCGTTGATTTCTGCAGCCTGGATTTGGAAATAGAAAGCAAAATAGAGGTTATATGCTTCTATATGGAACTGGAATCTGTAGGATCTACTCTCCATAAAGCAAGCTATTTGTGTAGAGGGGGCACATTTGTGTACTCGTGATATTCACAGGGGAGGTGATGTAAATAGTACAGTAAAGGCTTGTACACGCTCTTATGTACTATCCAGATCCCCAACTGCTTTTAAGCAAGCACTTTTAAAATTCTGGCACCATCTGCGCTCCGCTGCTCTGAACCTGGTCCATTATTATTATTATTATTGTTTTTACTATTATTATTGTTACTATTGTTACTATTATTGGTATGTTGCATTCCACCACCCCACCCACCCAGATGGAAGCCCCGCCTCCTCGCTATCGCCACATGCTATCCCTGAATCGAGCCCTCCTTATCACCCTAATAATAGAAGAAACAGCCCCTCTATAGGGCTTCACCTACTGATTATGGGCTGGAGATTTGCTGGAGATCGTGGATTTTGGAAACTCTATAAAAACTGAAGAATACGGGTTTAGTCTTTGAAGAATATACTTTACAGGTTTGATCTGCTGGGAATTGGTGGAATAGCAGCAGTACTGTTACTGGTAATAAGGTATTTTCAAAAGCCTAAATATGTTGTTTTTAAGTCAAACATAATAGATCTCTTACGCTCAAACTACAGCAGATCACAACAAGAGACAACAAAATGAAAATGGAACAAGGGAATCATTATTATTGTCAGAAAACACTTTATATGTATTCTAACGTTATACGCGCGGAATAGTCGTCTGAGCCTCAAAGAGCAGGATAGACTTTATAAATATTCTAACTTTTGATCAGCTGTTCTTCTTGCCTTTGTAACCGGGTAGCTGTTTCATCAGGCCTCTTTTGTTCTCTGTATGGACTTTGAAAGACCCTCTTAAAACATCAGTTGACTTCTTGTTTGTTTTCGTTTTTACCGTAGATTGCTTGGGGTTACTAAAACAAATGATACTTTGCCAAAAGCAAGTTATTGTATAATGTCTATGCGATGAAAGAGCAATCCGATCAAAACTGAAAGATTGCAACATTTCATTATAGTAAACAACAAAATTGTATAGAAAGTAATGATGCCATGTAATATAGGCGCGTAATGTATATTATAAACTATAGATACATGATACGTGATGTAATGGTCAGAGAGGCTTAAAAATGTCCTTTTGTGCTCTACCACACTGCCAACACATTACATATGTAATGACATTGGGCCAGATTCAGATTTACATTCTCATACATTCTCATGGGTAAAACAATGTTTAATTGCAGGGGGGTAAAATAAATGTCAGTGTTTACATGTAGGGAGAATACTTTATTGTTGCATGTTGCACACAGATACTGACCAGCGTTACTGTTACACTGTTATTAGACTTGTGCTGAAAACATCATCTCTCAACTATAATACTGTTTGCAATTAATTCAATTTACCTCCCCTGCAATTCAACATGCTTTTGCTCATGAAAGTGTAAATCTGAATTAGGCCCACAGCGCTATTTCGTTAACTGATTGACTCAAGGATCTTTTTATGATTCGAATTGGATAATTAGGGAATGGATTTATTCATTTACTATTTATTAACAGGTTTTTATACAGCGCCTTCAGATACTTTCGTTTTTTACAATTTCAACAATCATTAAGTCATGNCCCTNTCTTGGGCCCTGCGCCNAAGCTTACACTGTGTAGGAAATCGGGGTTTGATACATGGATTTTCCCATAATTCCCATGTGTTTCAGACACGTTTTCATTCCACACATTCATGAGAATCTGTGCTATCCCATTGGAATGCTTTCTGTCCAATTCAGAGAAAGGACTCTTCCGACCCATCTGGGTTCACTTTTCATTAAGGCGTTTCCTGTTAGTCACTGTACAGGATAGGTGACCCCTCTNTGTCTCTGTCCAGAATAGGTGTTTAGTTTTATTTACTATACAGAATATGGACAGAATATGAATATGGATGCATTTTCCTTCGAATGGATAGTTGTTACTGATATTTGTTGATAGATCATCCTCTTTCTAATGGACACATGTTCCTGATATTGGTAGACACATGTTTCTGCTATTAGTGGACAGATGTTCATCTTATTAGTGAACATACTTTCCTATTACCAGTGGACAGATGTTCATACTTCCAGTATAACGTATCCTCTTCCTTATGGCCAAATGTTGTGCTATGCATAGTAACATTGCCTGGTTTTTATTGGACAGATGTTCCTCTTCCTTATGGACAGGTGTTCTTCCTATTAGCAGACATGACTGTCCTATAGCTGGACCTTCCTATCCATTATGATGGAATGTTAGCCTTATGAGTAGACTGACCTGTTATTGTTAATGGGCAGCTCTTTAAGATCTCAGTACATAGACAGATCTTACCATTTGCAGAACTGTAACTGTAATAGATCATTTTGTTGCACTGGGATAGAATTCCACCCAAAGTGTTTCTCTTTCTTCCTCTCAGTAGACCAGATTGCATAGATGTGTACCCAGCTTTAGTTTACCCATTACGTTCCTGTAACGTCCCAATGATCACATAGGTCTGCAGCTCTTTCTTTCTTGTTTGAATCGACATAATTACACAATTTTCTTTCTTTGGAAAAAAAGCAGTCTATTGTGGTATGTACATTTAGAAGTGGTGATATGGACATTTAGAAGTGGAGGTATGTACATTTAGAAGTGGTGATATGGATATTTAGAAGTGGTTATGGACATTTAGAAGTGGTGGTATGGACATTTAGAAGTGNATTTAGGGGTATATTTACTAAGCAGGGAATTTGCTGGAGAATTGAAAAGTGGGGAAGTTGCCCATAGCAACCAATCAGATTCAAGCTCTCAGTTTCATTTTACATACTGGAGAATGTAAGCTCGAATCTGATTGGTTGCTATGGGCAATTTCCCCACTTTTCAATTCCCCAGCAAATTCCCTGCTTAGTAAATATACCCCTTAGAAGTGGTGGTATGGACATTTCGAAGTGGAGGTATGGACATTTAGAAGTGGTGGTATGGACATTTAGAAGTCGTGATATGTATATTTAGAAGTGGCAGTATGGACATTTAGAAATGGGAGTATGGAAATAATGAATATAATAGAAGTCATTGGAGATTTGTAGTTTTTCAATTAAACCAGTGGGAGAAGTGCCGGTATGGCATAACCATGCATACACCCCCCACTTNCAGCCCTGCTTTGGATACAAAAGCNAAAAGAGGCAGAATAGCGGCGGTAGAGAAGTCTAAAATAGTCCACATATAGTAAGGGCCGGTTCTCACAAGCATGGTTCAAGCTGATCAATAAGGTTTATAGAGTAGAGGTGGGTCAGTACTTGGTGTTAAAGATGACTTGTTGTAAATCAGATGCAAACACTTCTCTGGATTACAATCTGTTCTGATTAAAGAAAGAAAAAGCACTATTATGTCNTTTGCTCGCTCTTTAGAACTGCCCATTTAAGGGTCTACGCGTTGATCAACTTTTAAAAGTCCTTTGAAAATAAAGGAGAATTAATCAGAAAACCTCCCGCCTGGTGTCCGCTTTCTCAGCACTCTCGCTGGATGCAATCAGCAATATTGCACTTTTCATTTTGAACGCCTTCTTATGGCTAACCTTTCTTCCAGTAACGGAGCAGATGGCATCACAAGACCCATTGTTGTCAGTGGTTTCAGAGCAGAATACAGCTTTCACAAACACAATATTGGAGTTTTTCTTTCCTCCACCTGACTCTGGAAGACACACACCAGGAGCTGAAAATTATTAGGTAAAAGCATTAGTCCTAGTGCAAGGCTGAAATGCAGCGCCTTGCTTTGTCCTTCTAAATAAATGGGAAACCAGAAATTACCAGTAATTTAACTGGGGAAGCGGGGGAGAGTAATTGTCTGTGTGAATCACAGACAGTGCTCGGAATAATGAGAGAGCACAACAGTGTGAGGCTGTAAATTAAGGGCACTTATCTTAATTGAACATCTGAAATAATGTTTTATTTATACAAAGAAGAGGTACAAGAAAAAAAATACTGATCCAAAGCCTTAACAATGGCACACTTCTTTATAGACCCCGGTCATTGTTCCCAGCATTCTCTTCCTTTGTCTGAGNAGAAGAGAGAGGATAAGAAAAACATATTTATCCTCAATGCCTGTTAGACATTATATGGACCTGTAGCTGGAACACTTCTTGGATTTTGTTTCTGTTTGCCCGGTGGACTTTTGCAGCTCAGCGTTTAGATGCTAATCGCTGCTTTGACGTNGCGACTCGTCTGCAAATCCTCTTCATTGCAAAACACGTAAAGAATGGGCAACACAATTGGTTTCAGTGCATTATAAAGCACCCATGTCTTAGCTTTTAACAAGAGCAAAGGGAGAGAAAGCAAATAGTCCAATTAGGTTATACAATGGGGAGAGTGCAAATGAAATCAACCTGTTACACAAGTGGACAAAGATGGTAAAGAAGATTGCCTGCAAAAATTGATTATGTATGTGGAGGTAAACCATACACCCTTGTAGTGGACCGGATTCGGATTCCTGTATGACACCCAGAATTAANCAATCAGCATAATAAGTTGGGCACCGATAATAAAGTGCACCTTTCCCGGCTAATGTAACAATGAAAATGCCCAAGTGTAGGCAATTTCGTGCACTAGTTGAAAGCCAAGGTTAAGGCTTGTATGGGTCCCTGTATGCTCCCTGTATGCCCCTAGAAATCCTATATTTTCCCTTGTATGTCCCCAGCCCTCCTATTTCCCCCTGAATATATTCTAAATAATCC
>JABWIB010018500.1:0-10133 GCA_016617825.1 Platyplectrum ornatum
CTATGTGTGCGAATGCCACACTGGAAACTTAACATAGGATTCTGTATATGTAAGAACTAACCACTGATATTGGTTGCAGTTGCTACATGATATTGTTTTCATTCAATTGAATATGACCTTGTACTTAGCAATAGAAAAAACATATCACAGTGTAAAAGGCCCTGGGGTATCCAAACTGCTGCAGAAAGCCAGAGCTTTGGGTGTTAGTCCTGTAGAAATTCCTAGGGGTTGATGCAACATGAATAATAATCCTCCTCTTGCCAAACCCACACCTGTGGAGAACCTCTCCCTTATTGTCTTCGGTTTCTAGGTGTCTATCATCTCTTCCTAACATGGGAACATGCATTGGGTGAAAAGGAGCTTCAGGGTAAACTCGCTCCTATTGTACAGCAGCCATTTCTTAGCAGTATGACAGGGCTACTGTGTCTTTTGTTAATGGACCAAACTGGAATTATTGTCATTTGCACTTTAGTCACAGTGAGACTGAGCACAGCACTGCAGAATTGGGAAACCACAATCCAGTCACCTTTGAACTGGTCTGCGTGGCTTAGTTGGCTGGGAGTGTGGATATCCTTCCCATGGACTGGCCTCATATTAAGCTGAATTTATAAAGTTTAACCCTGTCCCTGATGTTAAACTTTACTAAACTTTGTTCTAAAGTAAAACACCTATTAATGCTTGTGTTTGCATATACAGCATGTCAGACAGGGGATTGTATGCGGCGAATGGCGTAGATGCAGAAGGCGTCTTTAACCACCGTCTTTAAGAGTCTTCTTATCCGCACAATCATGATAGTAGGATATTATCCCTTATTAAGGTGTTACCTTCACATTGGAACAGCAGTACTTTTAGCTGCTGTGTATGATATCCTTCTTGTCACATGTTACTGCAGGTTAACAAATATATATTATACTATATGAATTCTCTAACAGTCTGCAGAGTACAATTAATTTTTATTCTGTCTGTGTACAAAGTAGAAATCATTTCTTTCTTGTCTTTGATAACGTATCCCATTTCATCTGCATTTCATTTATAGTCACTAATATACTTGTTATTGCATTTGAAACAATTCAGTTCCAACACAATGTTTCAAATAGGCCTTAGAGTGTCAACTCTGTGAATAGAGGACCTATCACTGGTGCATATGATTTAATATAAACTGTGCCTAATTTCATCTGTGTGAGACATAGGGTGGATAGGGTGCACCCATACTTTACACTGACTGCGCACCTAAACCGCTTCGCTCCCCTGACAGGCACTTGAATGGGCGCGTAGCTTCTCAATCACAGTAATTTATAACTTGACATATGTGAGCTGGTATATGCTGACCTCTGGATTGGCTTCATCTTTTCTGTCAGACTACATAGCGTCCTCCAATTTTTTTTGTAGACTTACTGAACGGGATCGAGAATATTGTCCGCAGCTCAACAAAGACGGACCAATTTACTGGTAGCGCACATGCATGCTCCAGATGTTGCTGGGTGGAACTTCAAGATCTTCCTCCGCCCATCTAAAATATGGCAGGTGGGCGTAGGGGGTGGAGAATTAAATGCAAATCCATTAAGGATCAATCAAAGTACTTTAACATCTACTTTTAAGAAGGTCATTTGGTAAGAAGAAGGCATAAGAAAGGGCACTCCAATAACTAAATATTAATATGCATCCTTCAGAAAACTTCACCTGAACGTATGATGGGGAAAGTTATTGCAGACAGATGCAAAATTGCCGACATGTTATACACCTCATGCAGACTTTAGACTACAGACTATGGTCATTATTTGCAATTAAGGCACTTCCTTCCTATTATATAAAAAGTTCTTTATAAAAATCTGGAATAAAGTGGCTGCCCACTGGTGACCATGGTGCACCATGGTGAAAGCATATGACTTTGGTCAGATATTCATGATTTAATTGGGGATCCAGACATAATGACAACAGATAATTAAATACAGAAATCGCGTGGCATTTCATACTGTACATGTTTTAATGTACATATATCTCCGCATGATCAGATTTGCTTAAGTGAGGTGTGTTTCCATTATGAACATACAGAGTGTAGCTTGATGGGTAGTGGGGAGGCATTTAAATTGCACAGTATGGGCTAGTCTCTGTATGTATCCATGCTGATTAGCATCAATTTACTGATCCTCATAGATCTCCTTCCTTACAGATACAGATCTATGCAGTAAAGGTAGGGTTCTGCTCTAAAGGGGTGACTCTCTCCCACTAACAGAGTTCCCATGCAGGTCTGCATCCCNTCCATTGTTCAAATGGCTAAACCCTTCCAGTAGAGGAAATAAATAGCTTTAGCCTTCTACATGGGAAGAATCTGGTCTCCTGGAGGTGAACTAGTTAATCCTGCGCAGATTCAACTAAAGTGAAAACCAGAGATTTTATTGCAAATTATCCTTCTCCTATTCTAAGCCTTAACAGTAAGATGACATGAAAGTAAGGTTATTATAAGATTATGACACTTAATAACAGCCTAGAGGCAAACAATATAAGTATTCTTCATTATTGTAATCCATTTATACAACTCTAACTCTTATTTTAAGAAAGGTTCATTTAAAGGGGATGGAAATCTCCTATTATATGACAATTTTCTTGTATGGACTATATTCAACGATTGTATTCTACTAAACCTACGCAACTCCCCCCCCCCCCTTCCATGACTGAAAGTCTGAAACCCATGCCAGGAATGTAAAATGATGGCAACGCAGTAGTCTGGATCAGTACACAGTGTGTTCGCATACTTATACCATGAACTGTAATACCAAGTCACCCATATTTGTAGCTGCAACTGGACACTGGACAAGGTATAAGGCAGCAGGGAAGCACATGCATGTAGCAGACAATGTCCAATCCCAATGCACAGGAATGAAGGGAATCTGCTATTAATGCATCCTGTGATGCAGAANGTTATTATAAAGAATAATAATAAAATGAAAAATAGTAATTGCTATTTACTAACGACGATTATTTTGCGATTTATATTGTCTTATTTTTATTGTACATTCTACATAATGTTTTGTATATTAGCATACAAGGTGCAAACATTAATATTGTTGCTGTTGTGTTGCTGATTTAATGTCAATAATATTTGAAGTTGTTGGATTGCTGTTTGTTGCATTATATAAATAAACTACAACTATATCAGATTTGTTCTCTAAGCTGCAATAATAATGTAACCGATGTTTCTTGATGTAACCAGAACATAGTACACTCCAGCCTCTCCAGTACCTGGTGATTACACCTACCCAGCTACTCCCGGTGTTATTCTACCTCAGCAGAATTAATGATGTGGGTGGACTGATCTATCCCAAAGTTCAGTGAGATGTCATTGTCAGCCAATACATGCAGGAATCCTCCCAGTCTAAATTATAGGTTTGAGAAAATAAACAAAGGAATGAAAAAACACAGTTGTGTTGTCAACAGTATCCAAGAAGGAAAAAAAAAAAAACATGTGTCAGATCAATCTATTATTGGCATGTATTTCACTCCTGGCAGCAACATTGTGAATATTAATCAGGTTTTGAAAGGTGACACCCATTGAAAACTATTTATAAGGAGATGATGGGGTGACTGCAATGCTACTGCAGTAACAGAACAGGCTGTGTTCATCATCTAGCTTCTTGACTTGATCATTTACTGCTTGTAGACATGTCTCTTCAATACTCTTCATCATCCTCTTACAGGACATCATCTGGGTCTGCAGGTGGTGCAAGAGGCTCAAGGAACTCAGTGTCTTTTTCTAAATTTGGTTCAGGTGGAGCAGGGGGAGCTTATGGTGGAAATGCTGGTTACTGCCAAGTTGGAGATATGAACGCTGGCTTTGGTGGCAATTTGGGTGCTGGTTTTGATGGTGGTTATGGAGGTGGAGCCGGCTTTGGTGATGGAGCAGGTGCTGGCTATGGTGGTGGAGCTGGCTTTGGTGGTGGAGCTGGCTTTGGTGGTGGAGCTGGCTTTGGTGGCGGAGCAGGCTTTGGTGGTGGTGCTGGTTTTGGTGGTGGCGCTGGTTTTGGTGGAGGATATGGCTTTAACCAAGGGGGAGAAGGCCTGCTTTCTGGAAATGAAAAGATGACCATGCAGAACCTAAATGACCGCTTGGCCAGCTACCTGGACAAGGTGCGTGCCTTGGAGGCTGCCAATGCTGAGTTGGAGAAAAAGATAAAAGAATGGTATGATAAGCAGAGCCCTGTTAGCAAAGCAGCTGATTACAGCCCATACTTCAAGACCATTGAGGAGATTCGTGCTAAGGTATGTTTTAATTGTTCCTTCAAACTTTTTTATGCATATTATGAACTTTTAATAACTTGTTATAATTGACAGGGTGGGTTTCTACGGAGTTGTGCACAATCTTCTTTTATTTCATGTTATATCTGCAGATACTATTATTATTTATACATGTATACTAAATTATAATACCAAATTTAATTCCACAGCGTATGTGATTTTTTTTTCCTGTACTTGACTTTTATATCATGTATACACATATCATCTCTTAGAAATCATTTTGCATTCTTTGGCTACTAATAAAAGCTTCAATCAATTTAGTAAGAGAAATATGAAAGTAAAAAAAAATTGTAGCTGGAATCAACATGATGGAGCACAGTCAAATTTGGCAGGCGTGTTGCTCTAGTTTCTGAAAAGTACTAATTAGTTTGCTTGCAAAACTGTACCTTCAGGGATTCCGAATCTAGCAACATATTACAATGTCTCATGATACACCTGTATTTTGTGAAGATAGTGTGGTGAAATGAATATGAAATTTAGTCCTAACAGATAAGCAAGTAATTAAGGAGTCTTCCATAGAACATTACTATATAGCTCCAGCACATTGTATCAATCTATATCATGCATTTCACTCTGGTTACTCTTTATTCTAAATTATTATTTATTATACTTAACCTATTAAGCAGGATGTTAAATGCTGAATTACATATGGAACCAGACAAAATGTTGCTGTTTTCTGAATGGGCTTCACATAGGATCTGGATCCTAAGGATCCAGACTTCCGTGTTGAAGGCCACAAAGTAAATGGTGTGTATGCTTCTGGGTGAACATGCTTCTGCTCCATCCAGAGTTTGGATGCATTCCCATTTTTTCGTGGGGATTGGCACAGAAGTCTTAGGGAAGTGGATTACCTCCCTTCTCATAAAGCATTAGATCTCTCATGCGCTTGGAGCTCTAATCTCAGCGGAAGTCTGGATCCAGTTCAGTGTTGTTAACTCTATGAAATATCTATGAAGTATATAGGTGGCAATCTAGTACCTTTTAGTATGGTGCCCACTAATTCAATATGCTTGGCCAGTGGTACTTAAATAACATATAATAAAAACAGTTAGGTACATAGATATATAAATAATGCTTTATATAACACAGTGCCCTCATCTTCAATTGGAAAGTAGATAATGAAGTATTTAATAAAGTATTTAAAGACTAAAGAGTGTTATATGGAAACAAAGTTACCTAAGCATACATATTACACCATATTTTATCAATCTTACTGACTGTATATGTCATTTGATTTTTGTAAACCAGGAGGTGTATTTACTAAGCGGTGAGATTGCAGTGAGATTGGAAAGTGGGGATGTTGCCCATGGCAACCAATCAGATTTGAGTTCACATTCTCCAGGGTGTAAAATGAAACTGAGAGCATGAATCTGATTGGTTGCTATGGGCAACATCCCCACTTTCCAATCTCACTGCAATCTCACCGCTTAGTAAATATACCCCCAGGTCTCCAGTCATTGCTTGAATTCTTAATAACGTAACCATTGTAAAACAATTGCTAATTAGAACAGTAAAATAGAACTGACATTGGTGTCTTTTTCTCATATCACACCACATAAAACTTTTGTCTTTAGATTATGACTGCACAAATCGATAACAACAAAGTGATCCTGGCCATCGATAACACCAGACTCACCACCGACGACTTCAAACTCAAGTAAGTGGCAGAGACCAATGGCATCTCAATGGCAACATTGAGTTTTACGTTTTTATGTTGAACCTTTGATACCAATGAAACATACTTTCTCCATGGTGTAACACATTTCTGAGGCCTGGATTGTTACTTTCAGTGCTTTTTATTTTTCAGGTATGAGAATGAGTTGGCTCTCCGCCAAAGTGTGGAGGCTGATATCAATGGCCTCCGCAGAGTCTTGGATGAGCTGACCTTATCCAAGTCTGACCTGGAGGGCCAGATTGAGAGTCTTACTGAGGAACTGGCTTATCTGAAGAAGAACCATGAGGAGGTGAGGTGCCAGTATTTGGAATAAATGCTGAGTAGCTCAGAATTACCCTGAATCAGATAATTAATACTCTGTCAATGCTATAGGAAATTAAGGGAATGCAGAACCAAGCCAGCGGAACCGTCAGCGTAGAGATGAATGCAGCTCCAGGTGTTGATCTCAGCAAAGTGTTGAATGATATGAGGGCTGACTATGAGAAGATGGCCGCCAAATACCAAAAGGAGGCTGAGGATAGGTTCCAGGCTCAGGTAATGGAACATTTAGAAAATATGTTAATAATGCTTTTAAACCTATAGTTGTCTTATTTCATCTTTGGTTTTATTGAATGTTTCAGGCGAAGGAACTGCAAGCACAGGTTGTTACCGGAACTCAAGAAGTACAAACATCTAAATCAGAGATCACAAACCTGAAGCACACACTCCAGGGTCTGGAAATAGAGCTGCAGTCGCAACTCAGTATGGTAGGTAGACGGAGGGTTGCAGTAGATGCTGCTTGTGTAATAGAATAATTTGCTCATGGTCTCCTCATTATCTTTTTGTACACAGAAATCAGCATTAGAGACTTCCCTGGCTGAAACAGAGGGTCGTTACTGCGCACAGCTGTCCCAGATCCAGGATGTTATAGTCAAAATCCAATGTGAACTCTCAGACATCAGAAATCAGCTGGAACTCCAAAGCAGTGAATACAAGATGCTCCTAGACATTAAGACCCGTTTGGAACAAGAGATTGCAAAATACCGGGAACTACTGGATGGACAGGACAGCAAGTGAGTATTCGCAATGTTCTAGACATAGACTACTTTGTATGTGTTATTTTTGTTGGGGTATTGGGAATATTTGTACACTTCTCATGTAAGAGCTAGTCTTAGGGGTCGATTCAATGCCGCGCGAAGGAGGGAAAAGGCTGGTCGTGCGCTTTTTCACGTCTTGTATGTGAAAGATCGCAGGTTTTTATATGTGGCTCTAAAAGCCATGAGTTTAGCGTAAGGAGGAAAATACTGTGCAAAGCGGCATTGAATCGGCCCCTCGGTGTCACATTTGAAGCCCTAGCAATGTAAACTTTGGAGAGTGGCGGAGAGACTGGTAATAAATGGATGGGAAGCAAAGGAAGGAACTGTTCTAAGATGGCTTGTGTGACTAACAATGGTTTAATGTCTTGACACTAGAGACCAGATCCAAGACCCTGTCTGTTACTCAACTTCTGCACATGTATGTGTCTGCCAGATGTGCACTTGTGGATTGCCTGGTGTACAGAACATTGTCCCATAGGTCACACTTGTCTCTCCACCCAACTAGCGTAAATATTGTAGGTGGATGGGGGGAAGAATTTAAATAAAGTGATTGGGGAGGCGTAAGGGGGGAATCGTGTGGATAACGGTCGCATGGACTGCTGATCTGCACAAAATACTCCGCTCCTAATCCCCTCTCCCACAGGCCCGCACTACTCGCCATGTGAGCGGACATTCGAACGGAGAGCTTGATCTGGTCCTAGGGCATGATTTTGCTGTTATGTTGTATTTTACAATGTTTTAATGTTACATGACATTAAATATATATTTTTCCTTCACAGGACTACTGGTGGTTCCTCTGCATCAGGCAAGTATTATTTTATTATAATATATATTATAGGAGACATATCTAATATTACATATATTCAAACAATCCTATGAACACTAGAAAGTTCACATATAGCACACAGACATTTCCTTGATGAAAGCAGTTTAATATATGAGAATATATAAGACATTTATAAGTATGGCACCTACTGTATGCTTATGCCCACCACACAAAGGAAAAGGAACAAGATATAGACCAAGTGTAGATAAACATTGTTATTAGGTTATGGTAGCCAGATAACTACTAAATAATAGAGTCTTGATATCATTTATTATAACCCCTGCACGTTTTGCTTTTTTGGAGTTGTAGTGACATTAGAATCATATTCTTCTTTCTTCTATCCACAGCAACCTCATCATCCTCATCTACCACAGCATCGTCTTCAAGGCCCCGCTAGAACTAGGCTCCTGCCACAGAATTGGGAGAGTTTGACACAGCCTGATATATATACGTTAACCTACCTGTCTCCTGAAACCTTTCATTCCTCTGCTATGGTCCTCCTCATATAAGGGACATTATAAAGGTGTTTTGCTGTCTTATTTTTGGTGCTGAATAAATCTTTCCTCTGTTGCAAAGTACTCATGTCTCTAGAAGTATTTATTATCTGGTATTTATAAGTGAGGGTATGGAAGAGGAAAGAGCGTTTTAAGAGGGGTCGGTGCTTAATAAAGGGTGCAGAGCAAAAGATGCCTGTATAACATATCTGTATACCAGCCACTTTGAACACTGACTGGTAATACTAGACTGGTCAGCATTCTAAAACCCATAAACACACGTTACCCATTCACCATTTATGTCACCCTCCCCATGTAATAATTTATAATAATATGATCAGCAGTATGATGAATATAGCAGTATAAAGGAAAAAATAGTGGTAACGTAGATCTATATAGACATTCAAGAATTCTGGCTTTATATCTAGTGCATAATTTATTATATATATATATATATATATATATATATATTTGATAAAACACGATCATTTTTGACAACTTGATCAAAAAGTCATCATTAGTAACACACTTGAGGTTGAACAGCTGCAGAAAACCATATAGGCCTTTACCAGTTGGGGATACTGAATAAATGGGGGTATCCACATAGTAGAACCCTGCTACCATGACTCCAAGCCGCCCAGGTCAGTTGGCATTGTAGAGTTGTCTACACTAAAGCTGGGCATACACTATAATATAAATTGTTCCAATCGAACCATGTTGAATTGCAGGGGAGGCAAATTGAATTCATTGCAATCAGTGTTACAGGTGAGAGATGATGTTTCCAGCACAAGTGTAATAACAGTGTAATGGTAACGCTGGTCAGTATCTGTGTGCAGCATGCAACAATAAAATATTCTCCCTGCATGCTAACACTGACATTCATTTTACCCCCCCACCCCGTAATTCAACATGGTTTTACCCACTCTTGAAAAATCTTTCGATTGGAACAATTTATCTTAAAGTTTATGGACAGCTATAGGAAAGAATCCAGACATCCGTGCTATTAAACTTAGTTACGATTGGATTAAAACCATGTTGAATTGCAGAGGGAGGTAAAATGAATGTTAGCTTGCAGAATATTTTATCCTTGCATTTTACACACAGACTGAACAGCGTTACTGTTGCACTAAAATATACCTTCCCCTGCAATTCAATATGGTTTTGCCCACTTGTAACTTTACACTCGTATGTTCAATAGTACGTAAGTCTGGATCCAGTACATAGGGTAGAAGAACTCTTTGAATGACACTAGCATACATC
Source organism: Platyplectrum ornatum (assembly GCA_016617825.1). Lineage (NCBI taxonomy): Eukaryota > Metazoa > Chordata > Amphibia > Anura > Limnodynastidae > Platyplectrum > Platyplectrum ornatum. The sequence goes on from JABWIB010018500.1 coordinate 9,625, forward strand.
CCAGCATTGCAAGTGCCAAAAACAGGACAAAAAGCCCCTACAAAGTGCAGCCCTAACCCAGGCCCACTCAGCTTCCAAGCACCCAAGTTACAACCTTTTCCACTTCATACCAGGGCTCAAAGTGGGGGTGTATATGGGGGTATGCCATACCGGCACTTCTCCCACTTATCTCATTGAAAACCTTCAAGGGGTATATTAACTAAGCGGTGAGATTGCAGTGAGATTGAAAAGTGGGGATGTTGCCCATAACAACCAATCGCATTCAAGCTCTCAAAGCTGACCATACACTATAAGATAAATTGTTTCAATCGAAAGAGTTTTCAAGAGTGGGCAAAACCATGTTGAATTGCAGGGGAGGCAAATTGAATTAATTGCAATCAGTATTAGAGGTGAGAGATGATGTTTCCAGCCCAAGTCTAATAACAGTGTAACAGTAACGCTGGTCAGTATCTGTGTGCAACATGCAACAATAAAGTATTCTCCTGGATTTCAGGCATTTCTCTTGATAT
>JABWIB010018530.1:0-12473 GCA_016617825.1 Platyplectrum ornatum
ATATATATATATATATATATATATATATATATAATATTTTACTTTATTCATATATCCAATAGCATATGGTCCCACCCTTGATGAGGCCTATAATTCTACAACATATGGTTCTATTTAGAGTTGTGTATGCAAAGACAGAATACAAATGTAACCTTTTGGGAAATGCTATTATAATTTTCATGTTACTAAAACGGAGAAACAAATGTGAACATAGATTTATTGAAGTGGTAGGAAAATGTGAGTTTCCAAGCTGCATAAAATATTCAAGTCAATAGCAGTAAAACATTTAACTGCAGTTCATAATCTTGCTAATACGATTAACATTTCCTTTTGCACCCTTAGAAAAAGTTAAAACCTCCTACTCCAATATGGTTTGGAGTGATTGAACAAGGGACAAAATTACCCCTTTCAGAAAAGCTGCAAAGCAACTCCACAGATTACACTCCACATTTATTGTCAACATAGCGATGGTCATTATCAGTAGAGGTACAGCCAACACCATCATATCTGTTGTATTAGGCCTTCATAAACCCAAAACAAATAATATTAACAACTAGTATAATAGAATAAATATTTTACCTTTTCCTTGCTCTTGCTTCCTTTTTCTCCTCAGTTTGTTCCTTTGCTCTGTCCTGCTACTGTATCTATCTGTTGTGCTCTCCTTTTTCTGTGCCTCTGCTCTCTCTGGCTCCTGTTTCTTTCCGTGCTGCTCTTCTCTGTCACTCCCTCTGCACTATCATACTCCTGCCTTTTTCTCTGCTGCTCGTCTCTGTCTGTCCATCTGCTCTGTCCTGCTCCTGTGTCTCTTGCCACTACTCTCCACTGTATGTCCCTCTGCTCTGTCATACTCCTGTGTCTCTCCCTACTGCTCTCCAGTCGGTCCCTCTGCTCTGTCCTGCTCCTGTGTCTCTTGCCACTACTCTCCTCTGTCTGTCCCTCTGCTCCGTCCTGCTTCTGTGTCTCTCACCACTGCTCTCCTCTATCTGTCCCTCTGCTCTGTCATACTCCTGTCTCTCTCTCCACTGCTCTTCTCTGTCAGTCCCTTTGCTTTGCCCTTCTCCTGTGTCTCTTGCACTGCTCTCCTCTGTTTGTACCTTTGCCCTGTCCTGCTCCTGTGTCTCTTCTGCTGCTCTCCCTCTGCTCTGTCCTCTCCATTTCTTGCTATCTTGCTCTTTCCTCCTGTCTGTTCCCTCCACTTTGTTTCTTCTTCCATATCTTTCATTATCATAGAAGATATGACTACATAGCAGATACTAATTAATAGAGGACACATGGAATGAGCACAGAAATGGAAGCCAACTGGAGTAAGTATAGTCAATACAGGTGCCAGGTGAAATAAGCACAATATTACAAATGCCAGGTGAAATAAGCACTGTAATACATATGCCAGATGGAATAGATACAATGATACAAGTGTCAGATGAAATAAGCACAGTAATTTAAGTTCCATGTGAAATAAGCACAGTTATACAGGTGCCAGGTGGAATAAACACAGTTATACCAGTGCCAGTTGGAATTAACCCAGTGATACATGAAATAAGAACAGTTATACAGATGCCAGGTGACATAAGCACAATAGTGCAAGTGCCAGGTGATTCAACAGAGTGCCTGAGGGACAAACACACAGGATAGGAAACAAACAACAAGAAGAACAAGAAAGGAAGGAAGGAAGGAGAGGAGCAAGGAACAGCAAGGCTGGGTGGATGAGGTAGGAGACAGCAAGGTAAGGCCAAATGTACATGTAATAAAAGGGAACAATAACACTTGTTAGCAGAGAAATCAGAACAAAGGCAGGACCTAATGCTATAATATCAGCATAACAATTGCAGCATCTCTGCCAATTATCAACTGAGCTGTTTGCACATTTACATACCTTCCAACATTTAAGGTGCTGGGATCGGGATAAATAAATCCCGGTCTGGATCTGAAAGACTCCACCCAAGCTCCACCCTGACTGTGCCCAAGCAAATCACAGTCTTCATTAAAACAAAAAACCCTCAAAACCATTTGTCAGGACAAACAGGTAGGTGGATGTTACAGTGGGACAGTCACCCAAAAGCAAGGCTGTCCCACTGAAATCAGGATGAATTAGTGGCAAGCAACCTGTCCATACACAATGTGCCTTGACTGGTTATCAACCAGAACCAGACGAACAAATGAGAAGTATTCTGTCTGAAAATACCCAAAGACTAAAGGTATTTTATGTTCTTTATGACACCTCTTGGGGACTGTAAGATTACTGAGCATGCAATCTATACATTAGATGGGGTAAATTTATCGGAGTCTTCAATGGAGAAGGATTTGGGTGTGCTTGTACACAATAAACTTAGCAATAGGGCTCAATGTCAATTAGCAGTAGCAAGGGCCAATAATATATTAGCATGTATAAAAAGGGGCATAGATGCACGGCACAACTGTGTCATTTTACCACTCTATAAATCCTCATCTGGAATACGGGGTACAGTCTGGGCACCACTCCATAAAAAGGACATTATAGAACAGGAGAGGGTTCAGAGAAGGGCAACAAAACTGATATTAAGATTAATGTAATTAGCAGGTTTAGGCTTGTTTATTTTAGAAAAGAGGCATTGAAGAGGAGATTTGATTACTATATGTATATATATATATATATACACACATGAACTTTCACTGTAACTATTTACCCCAAGGACATGTGGGTCACCCACTAAGATTAGAGGAAAGGAAGTTTTACAACCAGCACAGAGATATAGGTTCCTTACAGTAAGAGCAGACAAGATGTAGAATTTACTACTAGGGAAGGTTGTGATGGCAAATTCAACAGATATATTTAAGAAAAGTACTGTATATACTCGAGTATAAGCCGACCCGAATATAAGCCGAGGCACCTAATTTCAACACAAATAACAGGGAGAACTTAATGACTTGAGTATAAGCCGACCCTCCCGGTATCCCCATCCATATCCTATATATAAATATGCTATACATATAATAAAATATAGAGATCATTTTATATATATATATATATATATATATATATATATATATATATATATATATATACAAATATATAGAGATGATATACATAGGTATTTGTATTGTATATGTACAGTGCCTCTATTTTACATGGATATATATATATATATATATATATATATATATATATATATATATATATACATACATGTAAAATAGAGGCACTCCAGGACCCCAGCCATGTCACCGCCGGCACTCTCCCACTTCCTCCTTCTTCCTCCTCCTCTTGCCCCAAGTATAAGCCAAGGTTTTTTGTGCTGAAAAACTCAGCTTATATTCGAGTATATACGGTACATTTTTGGAGGCAAAGGGTATCCAGGGTTACGACTGGTAAGTAAAATCTTATCTTTGTCAGGAGGGAGCTTTTTCATATTGAACCAGATTGGCTGTTGCTTAGTCAGTGTTAGTTATAAGATTAGCATCGCTAAGGTTGAACCTGATCTGAACTGATGTCCTTTTTCAACCTCATCAACTACATTACTATGACCCCTCCACTATTCTCTATCCACAGTGGGACAATACCTGCACATGTTCAAGGTGATTGTTGTTCTTCAGTATGTAGGGGGAGGTATGGGGGTAGTTATCCCCTCAATCCAAATACAAAAAGAGAAAGAGGAGAACAAACATGGGTTATATAGTAAACATTAAAGTGAAATCTGTGCTGTCTCCATTTAATGTGAGAAGAACACAGAAGTTTTAAAGTAGGGGCTATGAAATGCATGTCTTCACTTACGCTAACAGAAGGATAGATCAAGGTTACATTAAGTTTATAAGTGCAGAAGAACCAGAATCCACTCCTTGATTTTGGGCATTAGAAATAAAATGGGATGTGATATAGTACTTGGCAAATACAGGGAGTGATTGTGGGAATCAGCAGTAGGGTGAGTTTCACTTATACCAGGGGTCGAAGTGGAAATTTAGAAGTAGCGGTATGGATATTCAGAAGTGGCGGTATGAAAACACAGAAAATAATGGAAGTCAATGGCGATTTCTAATTTTTCCAGTGGGAGAAGTGCCGGTAGGGCATACCCTCGTATACACCCCCACTTCGAGCTCCGACTTATACTATATACAGAATAAAAGTCAATCCATATAATTACCGTATATCAGATCTGAAAATACAAAAAAATGAATCAATTAAACAACAATAATGTATAATTTAGAAAACAAAATAGTGAATAGTTTACTTGCCTTTTCTTTTACTTTTTATTGAAACCTACTTATTAAATAGAAACATGTTTGTAAGGCACACTTCATATGACATTTTTATTTAAGGCTTATAAAGTATTCCCAGTGTTCCGAGCTGAGACAATGCACAACTACTAACTCACAATATGTTTCCACATTACAGTTGCAGCTCACAGCTGAGTTCCAATGGATGAAAAAAACAGTTTTTCCACAGGGTCTCGGAATGATGCAACAAGCCACAACGACGCCTGATTCCTCACCAGGAGGCCGAAGCTTTGCGTCAGAGCAAGGCAAATGCTAAGGGTGTAAAATCTCTGGGCAGGGTGGCATTTAAAAGTCCATTGCCAAATTCTGAGGCGGAGCTACTCAAACAGTAAGATTGTTGATCCCTCGGCAGATGTTTTGACTGGTTCCCAGCCAGACTTCAATTCCTGACCATAGCAGATCATCCAACTAATATACTGCTAATGCCATTTCTGATGAATAGTAGCTGCTGTAGAATAATGCACACTGCTCTTGCGAATAATAACTTTCCTGATATTCTCTAATGCATTGATCTATATGAGAAAATATAATTGAACCAGGAATCAAATAGGGGAAAACAACAGTATTGTGTAACTGAGCATGTGCATGCAGCATAATTCAATTATGGAAATGATATAGTCTTATGTAACGGAATGCTTTCCATTGGTAACACAGGGCGGGTGCTAATGTAATGCGAATTCGAGTGGTGGGAGGGGGTAGGTAATATAATCTTACTGTGCCACGACACCATGGAAATTGTAGAAGTACAGTATAAATGTAGGATCAGCTCTCATAACTTGTGTGTGTGTGAGGAGTGTCCTTCCTTTCGTCCCCACATGGAAATTAGGATGGCGCATCTTCCGCATCTCAGAACTTCGCTAGAGCTGCAAATGGAGCGCAGCAGTAGCGTAAATCTAGATCCAGTCCATTATTAGGTCGAATATACGAACTGCCTGAATTTCCTGGTGTATTGTATACTGGTTGTTAAACCTCATGACACATCAGTATACAATGTTCTATGAATTCAAGGATGTATAAATATGGATGTTGTAACAAAATTTTTTATATCTATAGAAATTGAAGAAGACATAGGCAAATAGTATACACAGCATGGATATGCATGTATATGTTACAGTTAATGTGCAGAAACCAGTTAATGTGCACATTGCCTAGTTAATGTGCACATTTACTGGGGCCAGCAGTTAAAGTGAGAAATTGCTTTCGATTAACTGCAGGATGCTGTAGGTTTACTGCGCTTCACTTATACGGGAGCAGGATACTGTAGGTTAACTGCACTTCACTTCACTTATGCAGGAGCAGGATACTGTTATACCCCTTTTCCACTGATTTGTAATGCATGCTCTTGCTGTTTTTCCTCACGTTACCTAGGTAATGTGCACATTAACTCATTCTGCACATTAACTGTAACATATATATGCATGGATATATTTTGTGTATTGTATCTCTATCCTCTCACAGTAGCCTAACCCTAACCCTCCCCTCCTGCAGCCTAATCCTAACCTCCCTTATACCCTCCCTACATAGGGTTAATAACCCCAAGACACTGCAAAGTCTACAATCTGGGCAAATTCCAGACAATGGGCAGGGTACAGCGAGAGCTTCAAAAGTTCGGTCAAAAGTTTCGGAAAAGAGAACATCAGAAAAAAAGAGTGTTGGAAAAGAGGACATCAGAATGATGGATGATTAAGGTGCCAAAATATTGATAGTTACCAATTCATGAATAAAAGTTTGAAATAGAATAATTGTCAAAATAGAAGTAGAGAACATTTAGCTTTTGGCTGCCTGTATATCAAAACAAGAAACGCATCCTGTAGAACATGTAGAACATGTTAAGTAGGTTGAGGAATATGGTAAGCTTGTCTGAATAAATGAGTTTTGTGGGAGTGCTTAAAAGGTTGGAGAGTGGAGGATAACCTTAAAATGCGAGGAATATTATTCCACAGAGCAGGTGCAGCCCGGGAGAAGTCCTGTAACCGGGAATCAGAAGAGAGCTGTAGATCCTGAGAAGATCTTAGAGAACGAGCTGGGATATATCTTGAGATGAGTGAGGATATGTATATGGGTGTAGAATAGCCGTGCAGGCTGTTCTAGTGTTGGCACATACTGGAGAGTCTCTTCCCCAGCTGCTTTCTCTGTTGCAGTCATTCAGATCCAGAAGTGTGCAACAGGAAATTGGGCTGAGGATTAATTGTTTATACACAGGGAATACATGTTAGTTTTGTTTGGGATTGTGGAGAGGACAGAGGTAGATAACAGGGCTGAAGAAAGCTATGAGAGAAGTTTACACATTGCATTATGATGATTGTGTCCTATCATGGCCGAGCTAGACACAACCATGGGTAACACCATCAGGGGCGTAACTACAAAAGGCTGGGCCCCATAGCAAACCTTTCAATGGGGGCCCCCTTTATAAAAATAAAATATATATGTTTGTATATATTCTATAGCAGTTTGGGGCACACAGTATATATATAAATATATTTATGTACAAACATGGGGTTCCCAAACTGCAGTGGAATAATAAGAATAAGAAACACAAAGTAAATCTGACTGTGGGTACATTTAAAGGATCCTGTTCCCAGAAGATCCAGACTTCTGACTTCTGGGAAGCCTGGGTAATCCGGCAATGGGCACGGCGGGCCCCCTATGCCTGCAGGCCCCATAGCTGCTGCTATGGCTGCTATAGTGGTAATTACGCCCATGAACACCATGATGAATTGCAGGGGAGGTAAAATGAATGTCAGTGTGTGCATGCAGGGAGAATACTTTATTGTTGCATGTTGCACACAGATACTGACCAGTGTTACTGTTACACTGTTATTACACTTGTGCTGGAAACATCATCTCTCAACTCTAAAACTGATTGCAACTAGTGAAATTTACCTCCCCTGCAATTAAACATGGTTTTGCCCCCTCATGTGTGAGTTGTGAGTAAATGAATAGTATATAAAGTCTGGATCTGGTCCAATGTGTTTGGACACTAATCCTGGACATCCGGAAACAGTTTTTGTGCGTTTTTTCTGCGATACAATGTACCCACATGAAGTCAGCAATCAAACCCGGTCAGTGTAATGTATGTATCAAATAGCCAGATTATAAGGGATATGTATCCATAGGAACAGCAAATATATCTGGCCAGGATTAGTACATTCACTGGTACATAGATATTTACTTTTCTGCCACTTGATTGATAACAATTTTAAAGTGTAAACAATGACACAATAATGTTCACTTCTCAGAACAACGTGTGTCTTTCACATGTCCATTTACTAGCAGACATTTACCAACTTACTGTATTTAAGGATTTTTGACATTGAGCTTTCCCAGACACAAATGTATGCGATTCATAGCCATGCACAATCTAGATGTATGCTATATATGATGTATGGTATGGTAGCACTGTGATGGTAAGTGGTACAGCAATATGTACTAGTATACAGTAACAGTTTGTGGACATAAATATATCACAATAATTATCATTTTTATTCAGTTAGTCTGTGTATAGGATATGCATATGCTTTGTGTTAGTTGTTAATAAATGCTTTAATAAATGGTTTCTAAATATAATGGGTATGCGATTCATAAATGATGCAGGACTGCATTTTCTTTGGCACTTAAACCACCTCCTGACATGGGGCTTTACTAAACACAGGGGACCAGATTCACGCAGGGGCTTGATGTTCCATAGACTAAGGCAGAGGCAGGCAACCTGTGACTCGGCAAGTGTTGTCAAACTATAAGTCACAGCATGTTTTAACTGCACAGACATAGTTGATATTAGTTGGACTTAGGGGATCCGTCCACTGGGCTGGTCTGGGTGATCTGTACAGACTTCTCATCCACATGGGTTACTTAATGCATGTGAATCGCAATGTAAGTGCTGGATCTGGTACAGGGTGTATTTTCTTTTAAGCTTTTTTTGTTGGTTTTTGTTTTGTATTTTAGCGGAATCGAAAAAGGACTTATTTTGCAGGAGAACATTCTATTACATATATAGGTTAAATGGAAAAAATATAAATATTTAGACTATTATATTCTTTATAGACCCTGGGCACATGCTAGAATGTATCTTGACTCTCTGGACTGTTACGAATGCTGTTGGTGGGACGAACCATGCACAAAACAGAAGCATAATTGTAAAAATCCCCGTTTTATGTAGGAACAGCAGAGTGACCTCACCTATCCTACATTGATAGATAGGATGCTGTCAGGATACTGATCAATAACAATAATAATGTAGTCTGGGATGAAAATAATAAGATGACTTTTAATCATATGCATATTGTAGTAAAACTTATAATGTGAAACCAATATATAGAGGGAACCATTACATATAGGTTAATATGTAAAGTCTCTATAGACTCTATTCAGCAGAAATACTGTAGGTTTTGCTGGCATGAGCGGTTTTGCAAGGTTATACATTGGGATACCTTTGTTAATTATTGTAGACATTTGTTCTTATTAGGATAATAGCTGATATGGCTATTTACTGCTGTTAATAATTTGCATTTTGTCCGTGTGCACAAACATTATTGNACGTATTTCAACCCTAAACATACAAAATGCTGTTCTAGTATCGTACAGTATAATGGGATGGACAGATATTTGTCTTCATCTATTGTGGTTGAGAGCATTTTCCTGCTCTCAACCAGGGGTGTCAGATAAAGGGGTCGGAGCAATGTATCATTGATGACTGAAACACTCACATTTAAATCATAGATATTTGAAGCACATAGACGGGGTGGTAGTACTTACCGTATACCTTAAGTATCACTGGCTAGGAGATCACTAATGAGTCTATATAAGTCTAGCTGAGGGAACTGCTGGCCTAAAGCTGTTTGCTTGTCCATTAATAACGTGAAACATTGCGAAACTTTTATTTTCTCAGCTTTGTTTTGTTCAATACAACTCTTGTCACCACTTCTAAACANTTGTTTGTGTTCATTTGATTTTCACGGCTGAAATAAATAATTGTAAACGTTGCATCCCTGAAAACGTATAAACAAATAGATATAAACATATAATCACTGGCTATGTCACTTGTAGGGTCACAAGAGAGGCCCTAATTAGAAAAACTTTGAAGTGCATTTGTCATAGACACCATCATTAAAGATCGCCATCACTAAAGACTATTCTGTAGCACATAATCATATTTACCTGAACACAGTCAACATATATTAGGTATGTTCACCAAATGGATTTCTAATGGATATAACATACTGAAAGAAATGTAGTACTATAGTAGTGAAATGTTATTAGATGTGAAGTGTTCATTCATAGGTCTGTCCTGAAGGGAATATAAAGTGATCATGGAAAACAATTTTGACAATCCAACACCAAATGCAAGTCTCTGCAAGTGCCATAGTGTATAGTAAAACAGATGCAACATTCACAGACCTTGTCCAAGTAACTAACACTCTGGAATGTGTATTGGACCATTGCAAAAGCATTTCAATGTTCAATCAACATTTATTTACAAGCCATTACATGGTATCTAGAGCACTGTACAATCAATCAGATTCAAGGTCTATGTTTCATTTTACATACAGGAGAATTTGAGTTTGAATCTGATTGGTTGCTATGAGCAACATCCCCACTTTTCCAATCCTGCAGTTTAGTAATTTTAGGCCAAGGTGAACCAACTTTAAGGAAACATTCTGATTGGCTCCCTGTGGCTTAAAAAAGTATTATATTAACCCTTTGACAGTGATATGTAACAGAATGTCCTCTGTATGGGACTCGTGTCTGTTTCCTATAAATAATTCCCCCCTATCACTAATATTATATTTCCCCATATCATTAATATTATCAATAATATTAATTCCCCCTATCATTAATATTATGTATTGGTGGTTACCTTATCAAGATCATCAGGATGCTGGATTCACTTGTAATCCGCCACAACCTAGGGTTGNGTATTCCTTATTCTGTCAGTAACGGAGAATGCACAAAGCTTTCAAAACAGATTATTTTCTAATATTCCAGACCTAAGCAACAAGACTTATGCTGATATTAAATGAATAGAAATCATTCCGTTCTATAGGTCAGAAGCAAACGCAGGATTTTGGAAGGGGGGTTTCCAAATATATTAGGTGCCAGGTGTATATTTGGATATATAGTGGTCATACTGTTTTTTTTATAGTGTAATCTCCAAACCATTAATACACCACATATATTACAATATGTGATATACACTTACCCCCTTTATACTTAATATGTACTTTATATAGTGCACCATTCCCAGCCCCATGATANAAGAGTCTGGAGTAGACACACTAAATAAAGTACATATTGGGTATATTCATATACTGTGAAAGAATTTACTTTATACAGTGTGCCAGCTCATAATACTTAATNTAACCCACCTATAATACAGCAACTTTAAGGGGGGTTTCTGGGCAAACAGAAACCCCCCCTGCATTTGCCTATGTAGGTGAGGGCACAGTGGCCATAACACTGGAACACATGGAAACTAACTGATCACTATTCTCAGGGATGGAGCAGAGATAAACTGTTCAACAGAAAGCTGAGGTGGGAAGAAAGTCATCCAAAACTGTTTGTATACAGATGATCTGGCAGGAAACAGCCTGTCAAAGAGGTTTATTGATGAAGTCATTGTTTACTGTACATCCATCTAGTGATTACAACTGACACACATACAAATATACAAGTCTGCACAAGACATCTAGCTTCATTTGGTAATGCTATATAAATATGTGGTTTGAAAAGCTCTTCACTCCGTTCATAGAAGTAATTTGACCTGTAAGATTGATAAACGTATAACTTTTGGTACACTTATTGCTGTAGCCTATTACATATTACTGTACTCACTATTGGCTCTGCTTAATATGTACAATGAAATGAAGAGGATTAAAGACATGGTCCAGTTAGTTTAAAGGGTCTTCAGTAGAGCTAGCACATTATTAGAAAATGCCCCTGGAAGGACTGGTGTGTGATTGGAAATGACGCCTGGTAACACTAACACAATATCAGAAGGATACCACAGTAGAATGTAATGTAGAATGTACTACCTGCAGTAGTATATTATCATAAAAGTCTCCTGTATGGTTGGTGCATTATCAGAAACAGTATGCAGTAATAGGAGAATTCCTCCCTGCTGAGGCCACCCCATCTGGACGGCAGACATATATCAGTTGCCTTTGGGTGGGTGGCTTGATGTCATCAATCCCCTCCCACCATTGTACTGGGACTGAGTCAGGGATTTATATGACTTTATACTGCCTCANTACAAGTCCTGGGAGATTTGGCGACTCCCCCAAGATACCAGGAGAACTGCCCATAATTATGGGGTCTCCCGAATCATTCCAAGAGAGTTGGTGGATCTCAGCTCATTGCTACTTATACTTGAAGAAATTAATCATTAAATTCATTGGTTAAAAGACACATTATATTATATATTTGCATATGTAAACCAATGACCGTTGACCTGGCACATGGACCATTTGCATATAAACAAATAAACTGCTTACGNCTCTGTGTTCCGACAAAGACATTGTATTGTTTCTGTAGAATTTCACACTATGCGATTTAATTCTCCTTTGGGTCTCTCAGTGATTGTTCATTGGATCGCAGTGAAGTCTGGCATCACTCGTCCTATATGATTTGCCAGACAACATCTCTCCTTAGAGGCAGCTCCACCTAGCACAAAGTATTCTACACTGTTAACCCCAGACAAACTTTATGATTCCAATTCTGTCTGTCTGGGAATATTTATAACTCATGCCCCCAAAAGTAAAATTAACCTATTAGCTACTAGAGTGAAAGAACGCGAGTGGCTCAGTAAATGAGTTTTTCAGCTGTCAGCTAAATTAGTAACAGCTTCCACTCTTCTCCCTTCTAAACCNTTCAGTTCTTGAAGCCAAGGATCAAATGTTCCAACATATCTGGAAAGATACATTTAGTCAACGAGAAATGGGACTTTCCTTTTTTTTCTACAGCCAGAAGGTTCAAAACAACAGATGCAAAGCTAGTCAAAATAACAAATATGGTAGCAAAGTTTTAAATAACAAAATGTGTTTTTTTTTTGTTTTTTTAAGTATGAAAATTATATTTATCCCATAATAACCTAAAACATTTTATGAGTTTGCAATCCCCCTTTTTCTTGGAATATATTTATTTTTCAGACTATGGTTTAAACATTTTTTTATATAATATTAATAGCAGAAAAGACTGTATCTTCCTTGCTGTGACTTTTCATTCTGGTA
>JABWIB010018549.1:0-10057 GCA_016617825.1 Platyplectrum ornatum
TCACTATTGAGCGCGGCCCCTTTAAATGACATCACTTTTTTTTAACCTATCACTGCTGTTTGCTATACAAAACAGCGGTGTTTATGATACAAAGCCGTCGGCAATATGAACGTGCCATCGCCGCCTTTTTTAACGATTAAGGCGCCTTTTTCATGGCCACAAAACCTACAAGCCGCCAAAACTGCCGGCTTACAACGACGGCTCTACCAACGCCTTTTTCACCGCAGGCAATCTGAACGCAGCATTATTGTGTGCATTCCGGGAGAATACTTTGCTTTAGCTTACTGCAATCCAGTCCAAACTGTACCATTTAAATCCTCCCCTGGCCATCAAGCCAAACTCCATATGCACATAATTAGAAAACACCCCATGTACCCAGCCCTGGATCACACAGAAACTCTGTATGGAAGTCTCACACATACAGATGATTTCTATATCCAACATGCATAACTCAGATAAAATTTTTAGTTCAAACCAGTGGTGGAAGTGGAAATTTAGAAGAGGCGGCATGGAATTTAGAAGTGGTGGCACAGAAACATAGAAAATAATGGAAGTGAATGGAGATTTATAATCTTTCAATTAGAAAGCATATAATGCCTAATGGTAGGGGCATCCCAGATGACTCTATCACCTAGTATCCTATTTTTCATAAATTGCCATTTTTCCAAAATTGCCTCCTATTCCCCATAGGTCATTTCCCAGGGCACATTCTTGGTCCTGCTTTCTCTAATGTTTCCTTTTGAATTTCATCCAAGTTAGGAACTTTCTCTGCTCCTTTCCACAAACGACACATTGTGTTCCCTTACCTCATTCTGAAACCTCTGTGCACGCTCTCATTAAGGTACAGAACTGAATTCTAACATACAATATTCTTTTGAAAACCTGAAACGGTTAAAACAAGAGGTCACTCCCAGATGAAGACACATTATATAAGATAAAATAAGGTTAGGAGTATCTAAAAGTTGCATCTGTACTGTTCAAAATGTATAATTGGAGTAATACACTCCATTCAAACCTCTCTTGCTGGATGAATTGCAGCCACAGGGATACCATGGTACATATATGTACTGAAAATTCCCAATCCCCTCTAGCATGTGCTCCATCATCTACTTAGTGACATCATTCTTTTCCCATTGCCTAAGGATCCATGGACCTTCTTGTTATGTTACCCACCTTGAAATCTTCCTAACCCTACAAAAATAGTGTCCCATATGCTAACCGCAGCTAAATCTGCTATTGTCAAACAATGGAAAACCCCTGCTCTACAACATCCAAGAAAGAGACCTTCTGCCCTTATGATAAACATACCCATAAATTCTAAATTTCTAATTGGGCCCCATGGCTCTACAAGATATGCAGCCCACTCATGACTACTTCTAGTTCCCGAATGACATCACCTGTTCATAGTCCCATGGGGACCAGCAATCATGTGGTGAATTGTAGTAGCATAATCATATGCTGTTAATCTAACCATGAATGGAAATAAATGAGGCCTACTCAACTTTCATTTTTGCTTTAACTTTGCTTGAAAGTGTTAGTTAGGTAAGGTTTTTATTACATGGTTATTGTGCCAGACATTGGACTTGATCCAGACTTAAAATGAGCTGACCTTTTCATGTAGTTAAATTAAAAAATGTTTGCTTTAGTGTTTAGGACATGTATACACATCCACCCGAATGATGTAAACAGAATGCAAAGTGGGCTAATCCAGAATTTAAACTTAAGTGTCCAAAAGACTGTACAAGGTAGGAGAGGGAGAGAGGAGTTCACTGGATCTGGTTAAGAGTGTATAACAATGGCATAAAAACATCTAAAGGTGTAAACCAAGCATGATTACCACAGCTATTGTTCAAGGACAGTATATGTCTATGCAACATCAAAAATAGGAAAGGGGGTTCTCAAGATGACTCCAACATGGAGAGTGTTCGCCCATACTCAGATTGGGGCTACTAAATCTAACCCCTGTTCTCTCCGTCTCCTGCCCGTCTGCAGGCCTCCCAGTACTTAGCAGATAATGTCTGTGAGCTCTCTCTACACTCTCTCCAAAATAACCTCTGATTCAATGGAGTTCAGGAGAGTATCCAGATTCCAGAACTCTGCTCTCATTGGGCTGAATCTTACTTGTAAGACTTACATATTATTGAACTTACAAGTGAGTGGGCCAGATTCCGATCTTTACACTCTCAAGACTTGCAGGTGCGGTAAATTCAATTAGTTAAAAACAGTATTAGAGTTGAGAGATGATGTTTCCTAGCCCAAGTCTAATAACAGTGTAACAATACAGCTGGCCAGTATCTGTGTGCAAAATGCAAAAATAAAGTATTCATTTTACCTCCCCTGCAATTCAACATGGTTTTGGCCACTTGCTCGTAAGTATGTAAGTCTGGATCCAGTCCACTGAGTGCCTCCAAACTGATTTACTCTAATATTGAGTGGGCCCACAGATTGGGGCCGACATGTGCACAGGGCTGACTGCAGGCTGTGGAAGCCCGCTACCTTAATTACAGAGACAGGGAGGTGCACACCTGTTGCTAAAGCATGTGATTTCGTACCCTGGTTGGGCACCACTATTGAGGCCCCTGAACATACTAATGTATCCTCCATCATGTCACCAATGTACAGTTAATGTCATTTCACTTGGTTGCATGGTTCTTTATGTATTGTCCCTACTAATTTTCTATTGATTTCTATTCATCCACATTTTCACTGCTGGCTACAGACCCCATAATGCCTACCCCCTATCCAACTAGGGATTTTTTCATTACCCTTTCTAATTTGCTCTTGTTACATGATGTTTCTAATTTGTAACTTCTTACAAAATTCCCACCATGTCTCCGACCTTTGGCATGGTCATAATTCGATCCTACATTTCACTCTGCAGTCTACATTTTCCAAAATTGACTACATATTGATGAATGCTCTCCTGTTTCCTTGTCTGCTCACTCTTAATATTCATATTATCATTATATCTGACCATGCTCCAGTATCTCTGTCTTTGGAGGTTCCCTTCTCATTTATATATGTCTGAGGATTTTCATGGATACTTATCAGACCATTGGAAGGGCTAAAGCGCAATATAAGGATAACCATGTTTTACTTTGGGAACCAGTGAAGGGGACTTAATTTTGCCTTCCAGGGTTCTAAAAGGAAAGTGTTCTTGCTTTTTTGATGGGGAACATATCTGGCAAGCTTCTTTCTAATATAGTCAGACAAAAGAGGCTCAGATTATTCTCTCTATGACCAACCCTCGCATGCATGCCACTGCTACTTCCCAGGTGAGTATCCAAACAGCGTTTCATAATTATTTTACAAAGCAATTTATACAAGCAATCCTAAATATGTAGACCACTGAACTGCCTTATCTCGTGATTTATCCTGGCCCTCATTTATGGATACACAGAGAAACCCTCAGCTCTAAAGAGACTGAAGTTTCCAATGCCATATCCTCCCTTAAAAATGGAAAGTCTCCTGGCCCAGATGGGTTCATCGGAATTCTATAAACTCTATTCTATAAACCTCCAGCTGAAGATAACACGACCCTCACTTTTGTTTTCCATTGCCCCCCCCAGACACTTCCTTTAACCAACCTCACACCATAGTATTGCTTAAGCCAAACAAGCCACCTCACATAGTTTTGTCTTAAACTTACACTTTTGTATTACACTTTGAAACCAATATTTTAATTTGATATAAAAAAATAATGGCAAATATGCTGCAATCGATATTGTCTTTTGTATTGACTAGCCACCAAAGGGGGTCCACAGCCAACTCTCAGTAAAGCATTCTGGGTGGCAGTGGCAGCTATTGTGGCTTCTCAAATTAAGACCCCCCATTGGCACTCTAAAACATATCTTAAGTCTAGATGCGGAAAAGGCCTTTGACCAAGTCTCCTGTGATCATCTACAGGACATGTACAAACTTCTCTTGTTATTATGATGATTTCTTTACTTTTATGCATACTACTGTAAAGGAAGCACTGTCAAGGGGCTTGCCCAGCTGGGCGACAATGGGGCAACCCCTGTAGAGTCAATGAAGTCTAACCAAGGAGCATACACTTTGTGTAAATATATCTATGGCCAGTTACATAACACCAGATATCTATCTATGGCCAGATAAATAATAAAGATCCATGTAGTTTCTAGGGATGTTCTCGTGAAAGGGGCAGAAATGGATGCTGAAATGGATGCTCTGATTGACACTCTGCACTCTCAGATCTGAATTATAAGCTTAATACTTCCATCGCTATTCAGTGGGGCCCGAACATTTATATATATATATATATATGTGACACCCCACGCCATTGTGATATGGCAGGGTGCCTTTAAACAGATTTAAATATGGAAAGTGGATTGGGGAACACTGTATTTATGGAATGAATGGATGTGACCTGGGAAGGGTAACTGGTTTAAAATTAAGGCCATGTCTCTGCTCTAACGCCAACCCAGCTAGCCCAACCTAAACTGAAATAGACGGGAGAAGGGAAGGAAACCTGCCCACATAGGATAATTATTAATTTACTCTAAAGTAACTACAAAGATTCACTTTTTTTTTTTTACTTAGGAGCAACCCTGGCACTGACTTTCTGTTACTTAACCCAAATGTGCACACATAACATAAAGCATATACATTTGGACATATTTAATTACAGATAACATTTTTCTATAATACAATAAATTGTGCACAGTACATCACTACAAAACTTACAAAGTTATTTCGGGCCTTCTCGGTTAGTATAATAATAAACAACTTATCAGGCGTTCACTATGGTCTATGCCAGGGGTAGGCAAACTGCGTCTCTACGGATGTTGTCAAACTACACATCCCAGCATGCTTTGCCAGGTATCAACTGTCAAAGCAACTGTCAAAGCAACGGATAAAGCAGTTAAAACATGCTGGGATGTGTAGTTTGACAACATCCGTAGAGACGCAAGTTGCCTACCCCTGGTCTATGCAGTTCAAAATGGCTCACTCCATAACAAAGACCATAGTCTGGACGAAGCGGCATAATTGTCAACTCTGGATGCTTTGCCGCTAAATCATTAGAGTTCCCCGTGACCTCTTAAGGAGATCCACTAGCCTGGGAAATCCACTGGGCAACTGGGGCAAAATAACTGAAAGGGCTCACGTATTTCACAGTCCTTTTCACAGTTGATGGTGCACCTACCCATCTCTGGACTCCATCCCCGTCCTCAGGGGTTCTGGACATGCTGTCCTCTCATCTTCAGCCCACACAGGTGCACAAAGCACTGCCCATGATGATAGGTTAACATTGTCCAGAATAGGGAACTCTGCCATAGTGATTTCACAAGATGACACCGAACAACGCCTCTCCATCAAGATGTTATAACCTTATATAACCTTTTCCTCATAACCACCGGCCAATCAATACATCAATAAAGATCAGCTGATTTTATCTTGTAATACTTAGGACATGACCATATATGGCTATGTGACAGTTGATAACAAGTCAGAGACACCTTAACTAGATATAAGGGGTATAATTAACCCTTGTGATACTGGGTATCATCTATATATATATATATATATATATATATATATATATATATATATATATATTTAACTTTAAGCTAAAATATCATCATAATTTACTTTACTTTCAGAAGTCCATCAGACCAGCAGTGCCTTATAAAGGCAGTCATATAGTAGGTGAAACAAACGAATAGAGATTCTCATGTCTCCAAATATTTAAGTGCATTTAGAATATGGCGAGTCCTAGAACAATTTATACACAAAGTAAATGTCCCAAAGGATTTGCCTTATCTCATCTACACACCATTGCTATGCAGAGCAACTGTGCTAGATTTACACTTTGTATGGTTGTATCCTGCAGCATGTTCAGTGATTACCAAGGGACCAAAAGTCCGGTTTTCATTTTCCTCTGGCTTCCTCCTGTATTCATTTTCACCAGATATGTTTACTCAAATTTCTCACCTCCCCCTAATCATTTTACTACAGGTCCTGAGATCCCTTCTTCTTTCTACTTCAGAGGCGCCGTTCCCCAGTGCTAGCTGTCAAATGTGACGCAGATGTGCCGCGTGCTGGCTCTGCAATCTCCCTTATGTCCGTTTTTAAAGGAACCCGATACAAACATTATCCCTTACGCCAATCGTTCCTCGCAGGATGCCAAGCGGGTGCTTTGATATATTTTTTTCTTAAGGTTTTTTCTCCAGGATGTAGGGGAAGTTTGTTAGAAGGAAAAAACATAGATGGAGACAACTTTCAGCAGCTACTAATTTCCTAGATTTGGCTAGATGTTTGTTAGGCTCCCGCTTTACATAGCAAATTAGTTTCTTATGCACACGCAATATTTTCATGGTGCAGCTCTCTCCTATAACATCCAATTTTTACTTTCATTTGAGACAGGAATGTGGTTATGATGGACACTTTAATATGCATAAACATTATTTTGCTATATTGGTACCAAATTCAAGAATAATCCTAATTCAGCTATCTATGCTAAATCCTGCACTGACATTCCAGGTATGAACAACTTATACTATAACAGTAAGTTTTATATATTGATATTACCTAGCTCTTATTGCCATCAGTATTCTGTATTCCTCTTCTATCCGTTATCAGCCATAACTCAAAGTGTTGCATGGATCCAAGATAAAGATAACATTTTACTTAGTCTTTACTTGTCAGGCTATAATAAATATAATTTACTGCAATATTATAAACTCTATATATCAATAATGTCTTTTAAATTGATATTTTATCAAATTGTCACCATTTTTTCACTTAGATTGTGCAAGCTTTTCTTAATTGCGAGCCATTGATGGATGCCAGATGGCGGCACTGGTTTGATAGGAAAAGAAGTTGCGTAACACTGACATGACCCAATAGCATTGAACAACCTTTCTTCTCTTTCTTGTTGCAGTATGAACTGGACCTAGATTTACTGCAACCCTGTTAATGTGCTGCCAAACCCCACGGTACTGCAGCACTCACATGGTATTTTGTCTCGTCAAAGATTTACAATATATACAATAAACACTAATATTAGTGTTTTGAGCTCAGCTTGCTGCTGAACATTGATACTTAATATTGATTGTTCTGTGGTATTATTATTATTATTATTATTATGTTTGATAAAATCTTATTCTAGACAGGCTAATACATATTTAACCAAATAAAATGTATCTGACTGTGGCAATGTACAGCAATTCTATACATTAAGTTAACAGAAACAAGGCTATGAAAATATGCTTTTACCCACTATCAACAGGTATTCATTGGTAAAACACGTTTGTACAGGTACATAAACCACAGATTTTCTGAAAATGGATAATTTGTTTCCCACGGTCTGGCCAACATTTAAAGAACCCCCTCCTCTTTCTACCTAACACAATTACATATCTTTATTGAAAGAAGGTAAAATGAAAGAGGGGCCCTCACACTGTGCCAGGCCAGGAGATAGTCAGCACAGAGTGGTACGTACGCTAATCCCTAAATTACCTCTATGTTAATATGTAATTCCCTTTGTATCCCAGATGCCAACCTGCTCTGGCATTAATTAGAATTGAGTACTCCAATCATCACACACCCGTGTTCCCCTATCATCAGAAATATATTTAGTAAATCTCTCACTGCCTTCTACTAAAATAACCTCCGCATACTAATAGGGCTCCACAGTTAATCTCACCATATATATTGCCAATAATAAAAAAAGAAATACATGTTTGGAGCAATGACATATTACTAGGATATGTGCATGGTTGAGAATCTGGGGTGGGGACTGAGTAAGTGTTCTCTGTACAGAAAATTGGACTATTGGATGGACGGAATGGGCAGACTAGATGGTCCAAGTTCTTATCTGCAATCAAATTCTACACTTCTAAGATGTCTTGGACACTTTTTCCTATGCTCTCTCAAACTGACGTTTTGTAATTTCAGAAAACATTCACCTGACTATCTTCCTATTTTATTTTATATTATATTCTATATTATATGCTATTACATATTATATTCTATTTATTGTCACAGACATGCCTGGCAACCAGGTTGAGAAAGTTCAGGAGGTTTGGGTTTACATTACTGATACCCCTCCCAGGGATGATCCCAAGTGGCTCTCTTCTCCATATGCACTCATTCTTGCTGCCTCATCATGGATCTGATTCAGATACAAAAATGTCAAGCGATTATCTGTGTGTCTATACTGAGCATGCCTGGAACCAGGACATACATAACAGCGCTGATCATGCAGGAATGGTTTCTTGTGTGAGGGATTTCCATACGTNGGACATGCCTTTACCCTGTAAGCACAGATTAAGTCAAGGGAGCTTTTATCAGCAAAGGATGTTGAACATAAAGAAGAAACGTCTGCTTATGAAGTGCTCACTTTTTATCTAAAATGCTTATAATAATCAGCCTCATGATGAAATAATTTGCAGTCAAAACTCGGGTACGAGAATGACACAACCAGAGGGCATAGGTATTTTAAACTTGTTCACCACATCCTATGCTTTTGTTATAATCCAGATATATGCAACATTTTTGGCAAGGTGTGCAGGGCAGAACTGCACAGAGGTGTGGTTAGGATTCACTCTCACACTCTTGACAGTGCCTACGTGCTGGGTTGGAGCTGACAGATGGCATTTTTAATAATTAATATATAGTGCTGGAGAGTGGAGTCATCTTAATTAAAGGGAACCAGCTACAAAACACACACATATGTGGATATAAAATCGAAATAAAATTAACTAGTCCTGGCACGCTAAGAATCTGCAAAAAGAATGCGACTTGACTTTATTTACTTTAATGATAAATGCTTTAATGATAAAAGAAGGTACAGATTGCCAATGTACCCATATATAATGAGGTGGAGAATACACCAGAGAGAGAACAGAATACACCAGAGAGGCAGTATTTGATTCTGCTAAAAATTAAGTAAAATTTGAAAAACTTCTAACCTGGTAATCCATTTTATGTGTTCAGATTGACTAGGGGGCCAATTCAATCCCGCTTACGCTGTTTGCGTAAGGGAGAGAATTTGCACCTATTTATCTCACGGCTCATAGAGGGAACTGTGCTGTGCCGTCATAGACTAAAAAAAGCGGACAACCTGCTTTTTCCCTTTTTCCCGTCACATTGAATCGGCCCCTAGGTGTTCTATTGCTTACTTGAAAAATATTGTATTACTGTTCAATGCTGTGCGCAAGTAAGGCACAACAGAAATAGCAGCAAAGCAATGTTAATGTTGAATTTCTCAATATTTACAATACAGCAAAACAGACATATGCCTGTCAAATTTTGAGCAAAGGTACAAGCGCAACATTAAGTAACATACAGTTGTGATAATGTGCTACATTATTTGGTTTAGTATACATATTAAAAGTAATATTTACTTTTTTTTTATAATACGGTGTAATTATAGTTATTGTCAAATATTAACTTCATTGTCTGTCATTTTCAGAATTCATAGTATAAAAATGTATGCAATAAAATATAATATAAAATCTAAATAACGATGGACTGAATCCTAAGTTCCAAACATTAAGCAACAGTATTTCCAATAATATTTTAGTAGGATCCACATTATACATGCATGCAAGCGATTGATTCTCCAAGCCTAGAATTGACTAACGTTTGCTAACTAAAGTGTCCTGAAGATTACCTTAAATATTATGCGCTGATCTGCCTCCCCAGGTTATTTAACATGCCACTTACAGTGCAGGGATTAGACATTCTAATCTGTAAATCCAGCATTATGCACTTGAAAAACGTACTAATAACATCTGGTGCACACATGCGCAGATGTTATTCTTGGTGTCTCTGGCCAGCATTTACATAGGGAATATCGATCTGGTCTTTAGGGCTGCCATCGCGAATTGCAGGGACTGCCCCCCGCCGAAACCACCCCTCTCTGGCAGCAGCCTGGAAAGAACGGGGGCCCGGTGTCGGCAGCATAAGGACTGAGGAGTCATACCACAGGTGCTATGCTGATGCAGCAGAGGAAATGCTTTCTGTAATGTGGGGAGAGTGGTGTGACTGTGTGAGTATAATATGTAATGTGTGGAGAGTGATGTGACTATGG
>JABWIB010018562.1:0-12992 GCA_016617825.1 Platyplectrum ornatum
CTATTTCATCTAATTCATTTAACTGTACATATATAATTTGGTGTACAGCGGAACAATTTTCATATAGTGTATTATTACACAGCACTTTAACTGTTGGTATAGTAGATTTTTCATTGTAGTCTGTGCTGAGTCCACTACTCTATGCATACCTAACATATGAACAACTTTAAAAAGTCCATCTCGTACAGCTATTTTTATGCAACACTTACAAAAGTGCAGGCAGGCGGGACACCCAAAATTGGTACTGTCCTGCTGGAATGGGAACACTTGGGAGGTATGTTTATTGTGCCNAATTGTACTGTGATTTACAACGTATGTGTACCACATAAGTGATGAACTTCTTAAGTCCTATCTGATCACCTGTCAGATAGGACTAGATAGGACCAATTTTAGTTGGTCCCAAACATGGTCCTATTAGAGGGGTTTTACTGTACCTATTTTCTTTGTGTTGATAATCTGAACACAATCAAATTAAATGTTTTGTCCATATAGAGTATATGCCTCATAATATACCTTTAGTTGTACTTTAGGTAACTTCATAAGAGGGCTCCGTATGCACTATTATCAGGTCTCATATTCCTTCTTGCTCTCCTTTAAAACAGACCTTTGTGTTATCCTATGACAGGGCTCAATAAAAAATTTGAGCACAAGAAAGGAGAAATAGTTTTATTTATAGGGCATGTAGTGTATATGCCCCATTACAAAGGTCAGACGTGTGTGGTGGCCAGCAGACAACCATGCTTATACTGCCTAGTGGTAACTGCAATATCTAAATATTAAATATTGTAGTGCAATAATGTGCAACAGGGGTGGATGATGCTACAATTTTTTATTTATGATCCAGTCTAATATATTTAGGTTTGCAAAGTTTAAAATAATATATAGAAANAAGTGTGCCCCAAACATGTAATGCCATACAAGAATGTCTTATCTAACATCCTTGGTGAACAGGGTTGGGGCATCATTGGATCAGAAATACATTCAATGAACATTAATGCACAAATACATCTTTAGGAAAATTTCTATCAGACATAGTGGATAGCTTTGAAAAAGCAATCTGTTATTCCGATATAGCTGTTAGCAAGAGAGCTAGTAGTACTACAGGGCAGCACATATAAAAAGCACATAATAAGCAGGTTGCCAAGCAGTAATTATATTGCCGATTGTTTCCCATATAGGGTGGGTTTGACGTTGTGCCCTACAAGAGGCTAAGAGCTTGGCAAGCATAAACTATGATGTAATCATTGCATTTCAGATTACAAAAGATCTCAATCTTAAAGTGCACTGCTTTGAATACATTGAAAACATGTGAAAGGATTCTTTTGTGCTTGTTTTTTGTGTGTAATGCAATTTANTTTGTGTAATGCAATTTACCATCTTTTGCTCAGTAGGGAGGACCCTGTACACATCTTTCTATTAGGAAGTACTTCTTTTCAATGGGACCAAAATATTCCACATTCTAAGATTCAAAGATTTATTAGAAGCAAGTCAACCTTAACCTGGGTTAAGTGCTAANAGTAGTGGATTTTTACTCATGTATAATTTATTTTTGTGCTGGTGGCATTTCACTTTTCAGTTTTAACAATGCCTTTATTGTATTTTTCTATTTCCATTGTGACTGGATTCACTAACTTTACCACCATCTTTGCTACTGTAAATTCCTATTGGTTAGTATAAACCTATTTACATATCACAGTGCTGATATAACACATAAATGGCCAAGTTATGATTCTATAGCAAGGTTTATAAATGGGAAACCCTGTACATCTGCCAGTCCTTAGAGTGGGGCAAATGAATTGGGACATTCGATGTCAGCTCTTTGGATGCACAACAGCAGATGTTTTAAAATATACATATAGAATTACATCTATTTTTATCTTCCCAAAAAATACATTTCAAATATTTAGTTTCTCTTCTGATCTAATTCTAGGTACACACTAAAAGCTTGTACTTAAAATGTCNTACTTGAACGTGGCAATTCATGCATACACATAATTTACCAGCAGCTCTGTGANTGTCATCTGTTGACCAGCTATTATTCAGACATTTCTCCATCACTGATCATAATGGTTAGCAAAACAAACATTGATAACATAATTGTGATCTATCTGTTTATTGGCTGTGGAGTTTCATGTAATCATTTAAATTTTACATCCATCGATACATTTCCAACAGATTCACCAAAGATGAAAGTGATGGAAGAATGAATGTATCACTGGAATTCTATAAACTCAAAACCTCCTGGAAAAACAAGAACTTCTTGTAATTTTGCAGGAATAATTTACTCAGTAAATATATTCAAATGAAACCTATTTTTATTTACATAAATCTGTCAGTCCATATGGCCACATGAACACATTTTGCAGAGCGTGCCAACGTATTCATGATCNATTTAAAAGCAACCACTTACAATTGCTTACTGTCCACAGCATGCCATTTCTTTAGGATATAGCAGGTGGGTAGAAAGTAGTCTAACTGGCGCAAACAGTATCCTAAAATGTGTACATTGTCANATACACCATAAGTAAAATTACCTACCTTCAGTGTAGTGCTGATCTTAACAGGAAGGTTAGCATTTTAACCATCCCATAACAAGGGCCTACCTTTAGTTTTTCAATTAAAGCATGCAAAAATATGGTCTAACTTTGTTTGANCGTCTTCACAATAAATGAATCCATTTACACATTCAGTCAATTCCCTCTGCCAGAGTGTCATTACTCTAGTTCAGTGCGGCTCTCCAGATGCTGTCAAACTACACGTCCCAGCATGCTTTAGGTCCATATACATAGATGTGTCAGTAAACCAGTTAAAANTTTTTAAANAAATTTAAANAAATTTAAGTGTACAATTCATACAAATGGCTGTCATTTCGGCAATATATTACTGGCTATATAACTACTCTAAATGATTACTGCTAAATCAGAAAGCAAAATATTAATTCACATGCAATGTGTTCTACTTGTTCCTATACCAACAGAATTTTACATTTTATCTAGGTCTTTCAGTGACTAAATTTTAGTAGTAATGATTCAACAGTTTTTCTTTTATGAAAGGTCACTAATCTTCTCCCCTCTTACTACTTTGTTAGAATGGAGGTGGGGAGCGGACCACTTGTGAACAATTNCCTGATGCAGCTGCTCTATCCAAGGCCATAATGCTATCACAGCAACATGTTCTGTGTTACAACCTCTAGCATTAAGACATTTAACCCAATAAGCTTAGAAAAATGTCGCCAATAATTTATTTTGTGCAATCAACNAGTGCATTTAATAATGATACAGTGAATCCATCCAGAGTTGACTGCACTGCTTTTCCTCATGTGACATGTCCTCCCCACTCGATGCAGCTTGTTACCATGACAGCAAACCATTTGTTGAACGTGAACACATTATTTCCTGTAATTCAGAATACTGAAAAGCCATTCTGTTCCAGGCATTTTTGTTTCTGTGCCTACTCAGGTAAACAGTGGTCTGAGAGGCAATGGAATGTATGTATCTGGGTGGGTACTGAATGCATTGGTGCCCTTTCAAGATTCCAGATGGGTGAGAAACGAAAGCCACAAAGTACCATGGTCGAGTGTCAGATGTCAGTTACAAAAGTATTAACCTTACATAGCACTGTATAGCAAAACTGCCTGAGAAAGGAATCAGTCCCAATAATGATCAAATAACTGCACTGAATGTGAATTTAATAGCAGTTGTATAGCAGGTAACCATCTTGCTGAACTTCGGTTTCACTTCACTTCCTACTACTTTCTTCTAATTTATTTAAGATAAAGTATATAGANGCCAACATATTTTGTGTACATTACCCAATACAGACAAAGTCAAGTCATCAAAACCAAAGAATGTAAAACTTCATATGCAGTATCTATCTAAAGGTTCTATTTGTGGAATGTAAATAAATGTTTGTACTTTTTAATTAACTAAATAACTAATACGGAGTGCGCATACTACAAATAGCTACGTTGTACTGACTCCTGGTGGGTTAGATTTGTNGTGTTTAATTATAGATATATGCATCACCTGAAGAGGATATCATTTTGTGTGCGACCTACTTGGTGTCCGTTAGTATCTAATCCAGAATTATCTTCATAGTACCCACTACATAGGAAACAAAATGTAACCAAACACCCGAAACTAAGAAAAAATACTTGGGACCTAATCCCAATTAAATGTCAATCAACTTAATGACCGCAGAAGCTATGGCTGTTACACTGTCTGTCATTGTGGACATTTTATTTTACACCCCATTTCGATGGGGGGTGTAAGGTTAACTTGTACTTATACTGGATGAGGCATGCAACCTCACTATGGAAAACTATGGAATCTACACTAATACTGGTTGTTTTCGATTATTATGTTAGCACTTTCTCACCACCACCCCTAGAGAGGTCTCTCCTGCCCAAGTGTTTTTGTTAAGATTTTAAGCCATATATGTACCAAGCTTGGTGTAAATTACTCCAGGCAGTTACATGCATCATCTGAGAATTCAGTAACAGTTCATACAACAGTTTCTCAGTCTCATGGGCATAGTACACGATATCTAATGCCTTTGTGAGGGTTTGTGAAAAAATGTAGCATAAGCACCAATGGAACAGTTACATGTGATTGTTTAANACTGGCAAAGGGACTCATTGATTTGCGAATACCCTTGGAGAATGGACCTCTAATGCAATGAAACAGATTAAAGAAACGTGAAGATCAGGAATCCATGCAGTAAGCCAGTNCCCTACAAGTTGAGTACAGTGAGCNATATTATGAAATCAAACACATTGAGTGGAGATCTGAAGAAAATGTATCTTTCTGAAGATAGAACATGGATTATAGAGCCACAAAGGAGAACTGCCTTTATGACTTGTCTTTCATTTAGACAAAGTTAAATAGCATTAAAACGGTTTTGTAATACAGGAATACAATTTTAATGATTAAATCTGCTTTTTGTGATGTCTTACAAGATTTGTTTTTTGATATTTTTTTAATTTTTTTCTTTTACAGTTTTAAGCCAGAAATATAGAACATCCAACCGATTGAGAAAAAAAGTTAAATACATCAATAGAATTAACAAAAAATTTTTTTTAGAAACCTTATACAATTCGCGTTCTTAGTTGATTAACCAGGTTACATACCTTTCACAATAAAATACATATTGTTACATTACATTTTAAAGAAACATACAGGAATTTGCTATAAAATAGTTTTCTCTCAATATCATCACTGCTGAATGGATCTTCGAGCTTCACACTACATAAGGAAAAATGCAATGAATCAGTCCATCTAAGCAGTGAAACCTCTGACTTTACAACCTACTTAAATCAGCTAGACACATTTTGAATACAAGACTAAAAAGGCACCAACAGTACAAAGCATGTACAAAGCTCTTTTAGTAATCAGTTAAGAGTGCTTGTATATGACAACACAAAAAGGAAATAAGGGAAGGGGAGAAAATCACCAGTCCTAAAAATTGGTTGCTTTTTTTCNTTTTTATTTATTTTTAGATTTTAACATTTGGAGAAAGTTTCCTTCACAAAACCAGGAACCAACTAATAGAGAATGGTCAAAGTGCAAGCAACCAGAGAGAAATCAAAACTGGTGTACAGTTATTATATTAGACATGTTTTCCTTGGGAACAAGAGTAGATCTGAAGGCAGTGGGTGAAGTGCAGTTAGTAGTGAGAAACCTCCAAAAGGGAAAGCAGCAGGCGGTTTTGACTGTTCAGATGCTCCTGTTAAATGTATCACAAACAATGAAATACTTTATACTGGAATGAAATACATGTTTTACTGAAAATTTATTTGAGACATGCATAATGATTCCAGGTTCCTGAAAAAAACNTCAAAACCTGACTAAATAGGTGGGCTTTGAGCAAGCATCGTGAATTTAACCACCATTTAGTTTCCTGGATTAATAGATTATGAAATGATATAGCTGACAAAGATATCAACCCCAGCAACCAGTTTTTAATGTAACAAGAATTTAAGACAATTCTTTACATGCCTTTTGAGATTTAAATATGGCTTCTTTCCCTGATGCAATTTGTATAACTAGAGGGTCCATGCAGAATACAAGTTAAAGGGAAAAATGTGAAAAATGTCAGTGCATAGATTATAATTATATATAGATTTCTTTCCCTGTTTAATGTCATTTATGCAAGGCTATCAGTTGGCTATATAAGGATCTTAAAGCATCTGGTGTCATGAGTTCTGCGGAGATTTTGAAAGTATGTGCAAGAAATATATTGCAAGGCTCACTAGAATACATATCAAACTGAAACAGTATGAATGCAAATAAATGTGTTTTAAATCAATGAGTCAAATGCATGTAACAATGACTGAAGGTATCTGGTAGGAAAAGAGTTCTACTAGGCAACATCTGCAGTGAAGTATGGCTAATGGTTCCCTCAAACAGNAAAAGGATAAAAATCAAGACATGTCGTGATGCTGTTTTAATACAACAGCAAATCCACCCTTTTCTTAGTGAAGCAAACGGTTTAGCATTTCACCACTACTCAATAAAGCAGAGTACTGAAAGTAAAATACGTGTTTACATAAGATATTGTGCACAATTGTTTAATAAAACATAAGCATCTGATCTGACAAGTAATTAATCTGATAAACTGATATGCAACACAAAATTACCTGGTAAACCCATTCACCAAATTACTGTAAAAATTGTACATAACCCACAATACAGAAACTGACCACTTAAGCAAACTTCAAATATAAGGAAAAATATTTATATTAAAAAAGTTAATGGTTAATTTTTCCAATTTATTTTGAATTACAAGTGCAAATTTTGCTCATGTTCCTAGGCAGTTGAGAGAAGTTGCAGTATTTTTTTTGCTAGAAGAGGAAAGACATGAGAAAACCAAAGAGGGTGAAATGTAAAATAGAGCAGTTCCATCCTTATGAAGGGTACAGAATAACAATTCATAAGAACACAATTTGGAGGTAAGATCTTGCTTCAATCATAGGCTTGTGGCACTTAGACAATCTTTGCACAGAAAAGCTTAACAGTCATGCGAGGGCACAGTCATTTTTAACAAGGCAAATCTTTCACCAGAGAGCAGTGAGAAAGAGGAGGCGGCACTGCACAGGGACATAACATCTAATAAACCCCACGGAATACAACTCCATGAACAAATACTTGCAGAAAAGGGAAGTCGTGTTTACAGTTAAAAAGAGTTTAGTGCTTGCTCGATTGCTGCTCTAGCTTGAGGCATGAAAATAAGCAGCCTTTTAGGTCGTACTTTTTTTTTGTTTTTACTTTTTATTTATTTTTTTTAAATAAAAGTGTTGTTTTTCATCTCAAGGAGGATAAGAAAAAAGAGGGGGAGGGCTTGTATTTTGGTCAACAAGAGAGCCATCTCAACAAATACATCATAACAAAGATGCATGTTAGAGCTATTTTGTATACTAGATGGCGGCGGAGTATGTATAGAAGTGCCTAAACATTCAATGACATGGCACCAGTGGAACCTACAAATGCATGCTACCCTCAAAAAAAAATAAGTTACAGGATTTTGGTTTCGTTTGCTTGTTATACTTCTAACCTATGACTCGCCTTTCTTAAATTATTTCATAAATCAAAACCCTGACTTCTAAAGACCAATGATGAAATATATATATATATACTGACTAATGTGATATTGCAGCAGCCTTTCATTGCTAGGACTTGTACATTTTTAGCAAATCTTTGTAAATGGATAAGATTTAAAACTACAAGATCCATCACATAACTGGTTAAAATTGCTCACACATCTCAAATCTCAACTAATGTAAGTGCAAGAGAAAACCAGAAAGTATAATCTATAATCATTTCCATCAGGTTTTCAAAGCCTTTCCACTGCAATATTTTAAAATGATATGTGTAAATGGCGCTTTCTGCTGATTTAAAGTGCCCAGCGGAATTAATCCCTCCCCTCCCACAAAAAAAAAGACCCAAACTCCCAAAACAAAAAGTACACAAACAAATAAAATAATTGCCAGTTACCAGTCATCAGTAACATGGAGCACGACACAATGTGTAAAGCCCATGAAAGTTAGGACAGAGTGTCCACATAGCTAAAAAGAAAAAAAAAATAATATACAAGCAGTTAATTAAGGTAATGGCAAGTGTTTGCCGAACCACACTGCAAAAGGGCTTTACAATAGGAGTGTCAAGAACACGTCTCCAGACTGAAATAATTCATCAGAAGCATAAAAAGCCACAACTACCAGGAACCGCCCTCCTTAATGGCTCAAAGGAGTTAGACTGGACAAGCTGAGATGGGTCACAGGACATGGCCGAGGTGGAAGAACTGTCAAGAACACAGATGTCGGAGTGTGAAGTCCTTCACAGCCTTTCCCTTTAAAGCAAGCACAACATAAAGATACTCAACTGAAGGTAAAACATTGACAATATAGTATTATATTGCATTAATACAGTCAGGAAAATTCATGCTTTTGATAAATTACACGGAGCTCATATTATATATATATACATTGTTAAATCACCATTTTACGCTTTGTTCTGAACAAAGCTTAAAATGGTGATTTAACAATGTTGCAAAGAGCTAAGCTNTACTGAAATTTGTGCTAATAAAACAAGCATACAGAACTTAACTGAGCTACATGGCAAAAATACCATAGAAGGGGACACTAAAGGTAATGTACACAAACCAAAGGCTTCTTTTTTACACTAACAAATGCTTTACTTTCTAATTAACTGCTTATGTACTTTAAGAGAATGGCAAATATACGT
This sequence comes from Platyplectrum ornatum, assembly GCA_016617825.1. NCBI lineage: Eukaryota > Metazoa > Chordata > Amphibia > Anura > Limnodynastidae > Platyplectrum > Platyplectrum ornatum. Next base: position 8,742 of record JABWIB010018562.1, read on the forward strand.
CACAGCATCTTATGGAACAAAATCTTGGCATCGCATGGATTAATATATGTTAACAGTAAAAACTGTTTTATTTTAAATTACAAACAAGCATTTCAGAATACTTTGCCAGGAGCTCAAGCATATATTGTTTTCACACACACACGGATGGATCTTTATAGTACAGATGCCAAATCTTCCTGTTATCTTAAAAACCATTTATTTCCATATAGTTGTACACAGCATAAAAAATTGCTATTAAGCCATGCATATTTAGTCGATTGCTTTCCTGTACAATGAGGTGGCACAAACTAATGACAAAAAGAAAAAAAACACTTTGTAACTTCTTAGGAAACAAGAGAAGTTTACAGACATATATAATTCTTGCTTAACTCAATCATTACCTGCTATCACATTACAGTCAGTACCCAGGCTGGAATCTAGCGGTTTCCTCAAAGATTAACTCTTTCAGTGTCTCCTTGGGCAGGTCATCCAGCTCCATTTCAAACTTAAAGGGTGCTTCAGCTACAGGCTTAATTACAGAAGAAAATATAATTATGTACATGTATTAAAACCTGCAGTAAAGATGCTGATTCATAACGTTCAATGAAATTAACTTTAAAATAAAATTATATTGCCAAGCCAATACTGTATAAAACAGGAAATGGACCGGATTTTGTAGGGTTTTTTTTCCCAGCGTCTTAAGTATATAACCAAACGTGCAAACTTACAAAATTGTTGAAAATATAGTGTGTGCATTTTCTGTTGTTCATGTAACCCCAAGGTATTTGCCACCAATCCTCAGACATGCACAAATCACAAAATTTGCAACGTTAAAAATACAGCTGTCTATCAAACAACCTTTTTGTGGCACTAGATGCCAGTAATGTGGATTTTATTTACAACAAATTAAAATGTATGTTTTTAAATCGAAGCCCAAAAAAGAAAAATTAAGGCTCATACAGTACTGTAGCTTGTGGAATAATACAGACGATATTTGCCCTGTTGCATGCACACAGATGGCTCAGTGGATAGCACTCATATGCCTAGCAGCGCTGAGGTCGTGCATTTGATTCCCAGACAGGGGCCTATATTTACAAAGCTTCGGGAAATGAATCTCCAGTCTTCCAATCCCGCAGCTTAGTAAATATAGGGCAAGAGACCTTATCTGTGTGGTGTCTGTGTGTAATAATAGGAGTAATAAAACAAATTTATAATATTCTTGGTTGCAAAAAATGAGAATGTGAATAATCTTAAATATGACAAGTTAATTAAAGCACATTTTCACCAGCTTATGGGCAAATATCACTTGAGTAAACTGATATGNTTTGGAAATCATTTCAGAATGAAATAGAAACAAAATTCCTCAACAAATTTTACAACTATACTTAAATTTTGTAGTATTATACCAATTATTTTAATTNGTTTTACCATCTATAGTTTTAAACTATAAAACAAAAAGATCTAGGTATCTTTAAGAGATCTATGTGCTTTTCTCNCACATAATTAAATAAATCTCACCTCATCACTTGGATCATAATACTGTTCCAGGTAAGGGTGAGCCAAAGCAGCCTCTACTTCAATTCTTTTGTGAGGGTTGAAGGTCAACATTTTGTCCAACAAATCAAGAGCTGAAACATTTATTGTACATGAATTAAACATGTATTCTGAATAATTCTTGAACATGCTCACATTTCTTATTTGTAGAACCCAATTAACATTTAAGATCTTTATTTTTTTCACATTTTAAACTTGAAAGACAATACAATGAAACATAATAGATTCCCGTTTAAGCTTAACATGGGAACCGTACAATGATTCCAATAAGAAAGCCTGAAACCCAGTATTTTTACAGGGAAAATGGTGCACGCACAGTCATTTTAAAGCACAAATAAGGTGTGAAAACATTTACTCTCTAAGACCTACTAGACTAAAACCATTTAACAGACAATGAGAGTTCCTANAGAAGGCCAAACATACAAGAGTATATCATTTTTTTTGTAAATCAAAGGGGAATATAAACAAATTTGTAGGTATCAGTTTATGGAAACATAAATAAATCATGATAAGCTATTATAATACCACGTTCAGATTACTAGNNTGCAGGACNGGNTTCCCGGGTCAACACTGTGCGCAGGGAGCACAGGAGCAGGATTTTTCCAGCAACCCCTTCATTTTAACCAAAATGGTGCCATGAAGCAATAATTAAAGCAGGTTAAAGGAAAAGGCCACCAAGCAGGTTGCACCGATTACATTTTAAATAATTAAAAGTCAATGGGGCNGAGAATGGTCCAAAGAAAATCTCCAAAAACAGATATATTGGACTCTAAGGCACTTCAGTGTCAACACTTTTTGAGTGAGCATANACAGGACCATACCCAGGACTCTTGTAGAAACAAAAAGCAAGGTGAAAATCTTCTACAATACATCATGAGAATACACACTTGTACAGAAAACCTGAAGCTTTGTAAGNATAAAATACCATACAGACAGAAAAATGAAGATGCCAGGCTGNGAGAGCCATTATTAAGACATTCTGAAACAAAAACACGTTGCTCAGTGTCAGAAAAGTTCTGCCTCATTCTCAGGTACTGGCATGATGCTAAACACATCTTAAAGCACTTGAGAAACGATAAGACTAAAACATTGGACTATTCCCAGAAAAACTATTGGAAAGTAACCCAATCTTAGACATTGAAGTACGGAAATCTTCTTGCAGTGATGGAAACTAAAGGTATGAACATATTAGGTTACAGGTACTTTTGATCACTCTTTAATATAGTTTTTTGTATTTTCTTTTTGTTTAAAATAGTTGCATGTATATGTAATATATACCAATTCCTTACGTTATTTTACAGAAAACATGGAAAAGTATGACCAAATTTGTACTAAATGAAGTACAAATGTCACACCACGTTTAGCACCTAACCCTCACAATATTGATAAAGATAAGAACATTTATAAAGCATTTTAATAAAATAAAATGTACAATAATTCACTGTATTAAAAAAACCTTATAGGTTCAATCATTTAAATTAGGTTAAGGTTTATTGGGTTTTAGAACATAGTGCTTCTATTTCAGATTTAAAATGTTTACCTTTAGGATCTGCATTTGGGAAGAGTCTGTTCCAGGGCACCTTATTTTTGTGTGGGAGAGAAAGCAAGTAGTTTCTAGCTTTCAAATTGATTATACAGTTCAGATCCTCTTGAGAAGGTGATCCAAGAATGCCTGCACAGACATAAATGAACAAAATAAAAACATTCTAGAGAAAAAGAACCCCAAACCCTTCCAAAACAACAAAAAAGCACATTGTCTCTTACCAAGGATATGATTAAGTTGGTCAAGGTAATGCTTTCCAGGAAATATGGGTCTGTTAGAAAGCATCTCCGCAAGAATGCAGCCGACAGACCATATATCAATTGATTTGGTATATCCCTGATTCAATGAAAAAAAAAAACATCACTACAAAAGGCATATTTAAATAAGGTTTCAAAACCCCACATTACTAAAAGGGGAAGAGTCCAAAAATTGTATAAACCAGGAATAATGCGAACTGAACAAATCTGAATTTAGTAAAAACATATGTAGGGTCACCTTTATCAAATGAAGAAAAAATAAAAAATATTCTTAAAAGGTTTAATTACCCATAAACTATAAGTAAGCAAGAAGTACAGTCTATACTTGTAATACACTAGTACCTTAGAATTTAACATGATTTCTGGGGCCCGGTACCAGCGAGTGGCAACATATTCTGTAAGAAAACCAGTGTGGTCATGATCTGGATCTGCAACACGTGCCAGTCCAAAATCACAAATCTGCAGTAAGAAAAAAAATTCAGAATGACCAATTGTGAAAATAAACAAAAAACTATATAACTACATATATGTATATAAATGAGGGGGAAAGAGAGATTACTACTTTGGTGTTTTGTTGTTGAATTAAGATTTTTAGTTTTGGCAACAGAAGAAATTCATGCTTTGGTTACCATTACATTCAAGTAGTAGTAGTGTAAAATAAAGTCTCTCTATCCTCAAAGCAAAGCAAAGCAGTTATTAATGTAATTCAATTATCTTCAAACGCACAAGATGATTTTGTTAGTGTAGGAGGAAACCCACATAGACACAGGAAAAACATAAGATAAAACCTTGACCAGGAATTGAACATATAACCTCAGATGTGGGGCTCAAGTGCTAAGATCTCCAATGTTAGTGATTCCAGACTTCCTTTTGATGGACCAGATCTAGACTGCAACAGAGGTCTTATGTCAGATCCCT
>JABWIB010018567.1:1756-15375 GCA_016617825.1 Platyplectrum ornatum
TTTGTAAATGCTGGGGGCGATGTTGTCAGGCTCGCAGCGAGGTGCTGCGAGCCTGTACGATATGATTATCGCCCCCAGCGATAATTTTAGTAAATGGAGCCCTAAGTCTGGACACCAAATTATTATAGACTTTAACATCACTACTTAGAGCAAGGCAAAGATAAAATGATATAAATCAATATCTGCTTAATGTAGCACGTTTAACTTGCAAGTTGACAAGCATACTCAGTACCTGGTGGAATGGGTCATGCATAACATGCAGGTTCTATAGGTTCTATAGATAATAATTAATGTAANGTAACCTTTGCAAGTGGCAATATTACCACTACTTCACACACATTTTGAGGATCTAAATTTACTAAGCAGTGAGATTGGAAAGTGATGTTGCCCATAGCAACCAATCAGATTCAAGCTCACATTCTCCAGTATGCAAAATGAAACTGAGAGCTTGAATCTGATTGGTTGCTATGGGCCCACTTTCCAATCTCACCACTTAGTAAATATACCCCTAGAGTGAGATTCTAGAAGGAGACTGGAATAATATTTAAAAAGAAAACTGAGAAGAAATGCGCGGTGGGTTATGCTGTTGGGTTTTGTTTTTCACCCTCAGTGGAAATACCATAAGTATAATAAAAACGATACAAATCTCACAGCAGGTACAATTCTTGCTCCACTTCCAAACCGCATTATTACAGCTTTCTTCCTCGCCTATAGTCTGTCGCATCATAATACACAGATTTGCAAAATAAAATAGAGAAACGTTGCTTTTTGTTGTCCCAATGTTCCCAAGAAAAATAATTAATGCCACAAAGCAAAGGAGTGGGACGCAGCCTACGAGAAATTACAGACTTCCATGCACAAAACTATTTTTTAACTTTTTAAAATACCTGAACAGCTTATTCCAAACAACTCAATTCAAGAGAATGACTATAATTATCTTGGCAAGCCTGAGAATGCAGACATTTCTTCCACATCAACAAAAGCCTGAATTAAAGCTACAAGTGTACTTAAGGAAATTCTATTTTAAACTAAAGCAGTCTGGGGATGTGGACTCCAACTCCAACCATTAACAGTGGAAGACAGAAGGCTCAACTGTAATGAATTTAATAATTAGCACAACTCATAGGAACTTAATCACTTTTCAAAACCTCTAATCGCTGGGGTTTTCAAACAATGCTGATCCGGGTTTCCCTGGTTCACGCTGAGCAGTGCAGCCTTCGTGTCCGGCTTTTTAGGCTAACCCCTTCTTTTTTGCTGGGTCTTAGACCTGGGGTTTGCAGAGAATCACATTCACATACAGCATGGAAAAAGATAGGGCCTGGCATTTTTATGAAATCCCTGGCTTTTTGCATGCGGTCTGAACGGGGTATAAGTCATTCAAAAATCTTGGATTAGGTAATCACTGCATTTATTATAATAAATTATAAGAGTCTGCATGCACAGTAATCTGTGTAACAGAACAGAATAGGTCGTGTATAAACTATGGTATTAGCCACTGATTTCAATCATTTTAGGTGGCCTGTGGCTGCAGGGTGCGATTTCTTTACTTGACGGGTGGTGGGTGGATGGAATGGCACAATGTCATAAAATATATACAAAAGCAACCTGTATCTCCCTGTATGCTAAATAAATAGAATGGAGTCTTTGCACATGAATATGGTATAAGAATAAACCTTTTTTATACTAACTTAGGGCCAGATTCAGCTTTTCACTCTCATGACTATTACACTCTCATGGGCAAAACCATGTTGAATTGCAGGGGAGGTAAATTTAATTAGTTGCAATCAGCATAACAAGTGACAGCTGATGTTTCCTAGTCCTAGTGTAATAACAGTGTAACANCAGGAACCACAGGATAAAATTTATGCAGACGTTCTGGAGTGTGGTACCACCTTGAGAGTAGTTTGAATGCTGTTTCATGGATCTCCAAACTAGGGGAACCAATAGATGAGTTCTGAAAGATCCTGGTNCACTGAGTTTCATCAAGAACATGTCAGAGGTCCCGCTCTCAGGCATTAAGAAAGGGAGGGGGTGTGGTAGAAAGATCCATTAGAAGAATCTAATAAAGGCAGGAAATAGCATGCCTGGGAGGTTCAGACAATCGACACATGTTCTCGAACAAAACAGCGGAGACAGAGGTCGGGCATTGGTACCAGAGTGGTGTAAGTATGATCTGAGTTGAACATATCTCTGACTGACCAACCGACCGGCGGGAAAGAGACCAGCTTCATGCCATTTAGCAAACTCGGTGAGGGACAAGCCTGGTGGGAAAAGGGCATTACCTAAAAGAGATCTCATGGGAGAGTCAGCAGACGAGATGGATGGAAGGTGTCTGAGAGATCTCCACATCTTCAATGTGGGACCAATAACAGGGTGAGAGGACTCGTGAGTTGATAGTATCCAGGAGGCTATATCTACTGGCAGTCCTAAAGAATGGCTTTCAATGAAAATCCACTGTTTAGTGGGGATCTGTAATGTCCACTCCAAGATCCTATTCAACAGGCTTGCCCAGTAATAGGAGTAGATATGGGGCAATTCCAGTCCTCCTTGGCCTTAGGTTTACACAAGATTTCAAGCTTCAGCCTGGGTTTTCTCCCTGCCCATATAAATGTACGAAACACCTGTTGGACCTCCGTGAACCAGCTACCAGGTATGTGGATAAGAGAGTCTGTAAGAGGTATAAAATTTTGGGGAGGACAGTCATTTTTAAGATGTTAATCCTGCCGAGCCAGGAAAAGGAACCCCCCACCATCCATCTATGAAGGTCAGAACGAAGACGAGTCAGTAAAGGGGAGAAATTTAGCGAGAACAAGAGTGTCAGGTCTACAGAGAGCATCACTTCCACTTAAAAAGGAAAGCAGCTTTCAAGCCCTCTATCATTTGGGGGCTAACTGANAAGTTAAGGGCTTCTGGTTTGTTATAGTTAATTTTAAAGTTGGACAAGGAGCCAAAAACCTCAAATTCCTTAACAAGAGTAGGGAGAGTGGTGACGGGGCTGTAAAGAATGGCAAGCAGGTCATCCTCAAAGAGGGCAAGTTTGAATTCATGATCCTTGATCTTAAAGCCATGTATATCTGGGTTACATCTAATAGCCCAAGCCAATGCCTCCATACTTAGGACAAAAAGCAGTGGGGTGCCATTGCGTATNGTAAATGGTAACGAGATGCCGCCATTGGTCTTAACTCTGGCCGATGGACAGGTATATAATGCCAGAATCCGAGCTATACAAAGGGGGCTTAGATTTATAAAAGCCAGTTATTCAGACATAAACAACCAGTCCACCCTATCAAAAGCCTTCTCCGTGTCAGTGGATAAAAGGATCGTGGTCGTTCCAGTTCAAGAGGCTAAATGAATGAGGTCAATAACTTTAGTGGTATTTTCCCTCGCATCACGGCCAGAAACAAAACCACCTGATCAGAGTGAATTAAGTCTGGGAGATAAACCTTCAACCTATTGGCTAGCATTTTAGCATAAAGTTTTAGGTCTACATTCAACAGTGATATGGGGCGGTAGCTAGCACAGGAAGATGGGTCTTTGCCCTCCTTGTGGATGACCGTGATATGTGCCATAAGAGACTGTGAGGGAAAGGGGGACTGGACAGAAATGGCATTGAACGCTCTAAGCAAAACAGGAGATTTATAGTAGCTAAGAGTGAAGCCGTCCGGGCCTGGGCTTTTGCCAGTAGGTTAGGAAGAGAATGCATCTGCTCATTCTCGTTCTGTAAAACGGCTTTCCAGAGAAGCAGAGTCTGCGTCAGAGAGAGTTGGAAATTGTATTTTCTCGAGATAGTCTCGAACACATGCCGATGCTGCAGTAGGTCAGGAAGGGATAGGGGATCAGTCAGGTTGTAGAGTCTCGAGTAGTACGTATGGAAAGCTGATTCAATGTCTTCAGTAACACNGCACAATTTCCCAGCATGGTTACGAATAGAGGGGATAAAGGAGGAGGCTCTTTGTATCCTAAGCGCATTGGCTAGTAGTCTCCCAAGCTTATTGCCCCACATAAAGAACTTATGTCTACACTTACGATATGATAGCTTAAGTTTGAGATTAAGGAGGTNACACACACACACACACACAATTTTGTGCATGGTAGTGAGGACAGTAAAACTTCCCTCTCCCCCCATTCCCCTATGTCTTCTGTACTGTCTTCCCCCCTTCCTCTTAGCATGTAAGCTCTTAGGAGCAGGGCCCTCCACCCACCTGTCGTTTACCTCAACATGGCCCCGCCTCCTTTCCCGCCTTTCTCCCCTTTTGGTACATTGTATAGTATATCAAGCTCTCTAGCATGATATGTATGTTACTATGGGGCCGATTCAATCCCCTTCGCGCAAATTTTTTCTTCCTTACGCTGTTTGCGTAAGGCAGGAAAACTCGCGTTTTTTCGTTCGCACCTCATAGAGGTGCGTACAAAAAGATGCGAGGTTTCAGGGATTGAATCGGCCCCTAAGTACTCCTATGAACTGTGTTTATTCTTGTGTATAGCAACACAAGATTTGATGTCAACTTGAAGTATTTCTGTCTTTACCCAAATAGTTATTACANTATTTTGACTCAAAACTTTAAAGAGTGGGGCATCTGAGTAATTATTTTGTCATGGGGGGGGGGGGGTGCTAACAATCCCTCCCTCAGTATTGAAGCCAGCCACTGTCTGCCAGCCACTGGCTAATGCTACTTACTAATGTGTATAAAGTTGATGGCACCGTTCCTTTAGAGCAGTGACTTATATTCTTGGGGCTATGCAGGTTGTCCTGTTTGGAATGAAGTCAAGTACCACTTTCCATATAATGCAGCGCACTAATGGTTTCACCTCTAGTTAACGTACAGTAAGTGCGTGACGTTTCAGCTCATATTTCCATACAGTCTTACCAGTATCACCAGAGAGAGGTCTCAGAGTACCACCCTTGCTGTAGAGGTTTTTCAACCCCCCTGTGCTTATACGTGCATCATTTACAAGAAGTAAAGCAACAAGCTGTGTGAAGTTGTGTGATTTTTATAAAACAAAACCAAAACATCTTAGCATGATTGTATTAGACCGTGTATATAGAATCCTTTAGCGATTGTCTCCATCTAGTGTCCACACTCCTGATTGCAGCTTCACAAGTCTATCCCTTTAATATACAATGTAACTACAACACCTGCCCCCGCAGTTATTTTACAGCCTAATACAGCAGTCATGTGACCCTGGCGTAACATTTCCCGATTTTGTGCTTCGAAAGGACTAGTGCCTAACAGCACTAAGGCTGTGAGTTTGAATCCCGGGCAGGACCTTATCTGTGTGCAGTTTATATGTTCTCCCTGTGTCTGTGTTTCCACCCACATCCCAAAAACATACTCCTATGGAGGTTAATTTGCAGCTGACTATATTTCCTGAATGTAAGTTGCGGGCAGGGCCCCTCTTCCCCACCCATTCTTTCTGTCTGTATTCCCCATTGTACGGCGATGTGGATACTTTGTAGCGTAATAAATAAACGGAAATAAATGAATATAGTTTGAAACACATTTGATCTAAAGCCGGACGTGATGCATGGACCATACTATGATATGTAGACCCATTAAATTCAAATAAAACAAATAAAGAATAGTTTGTGCTATACAGCACTATCATAAAGTGGTTGATTCAATCCTGCGCGAGGACGGGAAAAAACGTGAAGTGCCCCTTTTCCCGTCTATTATGAAACTGAATATTCGCGTCTTGTTATACGCAGCTCAATGAGCCGCAAGCTAAAAGGTGCAAATTTTTCTCCCTTACGCTGTTTGCATAAAGAGGGGGGGAAATAACGCGCGATGCAGAATTGAATCAGCCCCAATATTTACAATATATATTGGCTCCATTGTTTATAAAAACTTGTATGCTGCACATCCATCCTGCACTGTGACCATGCAGTAATTGGTCCTTNTATGATTAAAGCGATGTGTATAGACAGTACCCATTTACAGATAATTGTGACAGAGGATGTAGCTTAGGACCCTGATTAGCAGAGGGCACATGAGAATATTCAGGTAGTACTTGTGTTATGTATTATGTTCTGCTGTGACTCGTTGACCTGGGTTTCTCCCTGTAGGAGGTGCTGTCCGGGGTGGTGGCTGTAATGAGTAAAGATGCCGTCCAGCACCAAGGAATCACGCTGACCATGGAGGGCTCCGTTAACTTACAGCTCAGTGCTAAAAGTGTTGGCGTTTTTGAAGCTTTCTATAATTCCGTGAAGGTAACTACGTACAGCTGGTAAATATCACAGTCCCTGGTATCTCGTGTGTGGCTGATCCACAGTTGTCCTTACCTAGCAGCATTTTGTCACATTAAACGTTTGCACATTGCTGCATGTGTAGGTATAGAGCAGGGAAATACTGGTCTCCGCTAGAGAAATCTATTTATGTCTAGACAGGGGTGGGCAACCTGCAGCTCTCCAGTTATCAAACTACAAGTCCCAGCATGCTTTGCTGGGTATTCACTATGTCTGTGCAGTTAAAGCATGCTGGGACTTGTAGTTCTACATAGAGGGGTGGTATATTCGGGTAAAGCAATAGGCTGCCTACCCCTGGTCTACGGAATGATATTACCCAATGTGATATTTCAGGCTACTGATTGGGGTTAGCAGGAGACTCGCTCTTATCTTTACAAGGATGATCTTACACAGAAACTTATGTCATATAAAATGTTAAAGTTCCTTTTCTACATTTTTGTTTTTGTTTCAGCCAATTCAGATTATCAGCAATTCTGTAGAGATGGTGAAACCCGGAAAACTGCCCAGCGGGAAGACAGAAATCCCGTTTGAATTCCCCCTCATTATGAAGAACAACAAAGTCTTGTATGAGACGTATCATGGGGTGTTCGTAAACATTCAGGTGAGTGATGTGTGATAATCAGACATCAATACACCATTAATGGCNTTACATTACAATATACTGAAGAGGAAAGGGATTTAGGGGTCACCATTTCATGTGATATAAAGGTAGCTGGGCAATGTAACAAAGCAATGAGAAAGGCGAGTCAGATGCTTGGTTACATAGGNGTTCATTGGGTGATCCTGTTGGGGATCCCATGGATTTGCGAGTTCTTGGGTGACCCTTCGGGTGATCCCATGAACATGTTGAGGGTTCCCTTAGCTTCGGCGAGGGGGGCCCACCTGGCCTGGCNGCCCTGGTGCACGNNNTGTGTGCAGGGTGGCTNAGGATCNATNGGTTCCCTTAGCTTCGGCGAGGGGGACCTTCTTGGCCTGGCTGCTCTGGCGCACGGTATGTGTGCAGGGCAGCTGAGGATTGATGGAGCTCTTCTCCTTTTGGAGAGAGTTCTAGTTCGAGCCCCGAGCACTTTTTTGTGTTGAGCACTTGTTGCACTTTTTTAGTTCACGGAGCACACAAAAGCACGATTCCCGGCTTTCAATAAATAAAAGGGAGTGGCCTCCTGTATGTATGGGGGAGTGGTCTCTTGTATAAGAGGAGTGGTCTCCCCCCATATGGAGGGGACTCGACGTACAAAAACTTAGTTACCAAACGCTGGCTTTGCTAAAGTCTAGATCCGATAGTATTCATTTATTAACATTAACAATAGTATTATAAATAGAGCCAGACCCAGCCCTTGCTAAACGTACAAAATAAATACTTCTAAATACTGTGTAGTAGTTTCTCCTGTGCCTGATATTTTGGGATATGCGTCGCAGTGTATCAATGTCAGGTCCTTATAGAAATATACAAGAATGATAAGAATGTTACTTTCAGTACTACGCTATAGTGATGGTCATTCGTGCCAGCGAGTGCAGATATCCAGACTGTCTCCTGCTGTAAAATGCATAGTCTGCTCTCTTTGAAAAATGAGACAGACAACGCAGGGTGATCATCTGACTTCTAATATAAGATGTTAACGAATGGTCTGGCTCCAGCGTCTCTCCTCAGTCTGTGAAGTCGGCTTGCATGTGTGGCCTGCGGAGAATGGCCACATCATTATTTCTGTATCTAGCAATAAACCAAGAATTTTCAAAAACAGGAGGAACAGCTTAACTCTAAATAAGCAACTCTAAATGAGTTTTAAAATAAAACAGTCAGCCAGTAATTTTACTGCATGCTAAATAATTTAAATTAAACCCCAATACAATTAGCAATATTATAACCACTAGTTGATTGACATCAACCAGCGTTTATTCCAACAGCTACAGGATCGATATTGTTGGGAACTTCTAACCATAGCGATAAAATCACAGCAATTAAACTACTAGAGAAGCTTTGACCATCAACATCTCCAGGAGCTTCTCCCACTGCAGTTTCAGCGGACAAGTAGGAAAGTGGCAACCCGGTGAAACGTCAGTGAGAGAAGTTCCTGGCAGCCTTGACGGTTGTCAGTGTTGCGTTCATGGGAACTTTTCTTACAGGTACTGGTGCTTGGAGTCTGACGATCGCTGCATTAGATATTATCTGATGGAATGAAAGAGTGGAGCTATTGCCCATAGCAACCAATCAGATTCCAGCTCTTAGTTTCCTACCACATACAAGAGAATGTTAGCCGGAATCAGATTGGTTGTTATGGGCAACTATTTCATACCAGCAATTTGGTTAATCTAGCTCTATGCTTTGAGAAGACACCTCATTTTTATTGTGAAGAAATAAAGGAGATCTGAAGGTTTAGAAAACAATCAAATTTTATGATACCCCGTTCAGATTACCACCAAAAAGCCAGGGATTTCATGAAATTGGTTGCCTGAAATTCCTGGAGGAATCAGAATGGCCACTTCCTGTGTCTTTTTAACCTGGTCCCATTCACGGGATGATTTTTAGCCCAAATTCACTATTTTGTGGATTTGGGCTAAAATTCGTCTAGTGTGTGGACACCTTAAAAAAACTGCTGTGGAACGCTATCGATCAGTGTAAAAAATGTAATAAAACCCCCCCAAAAACTCATATTTACCGTAACCATGTTCGGGGCAGCAGCGGAGAGGAGCCCAGCTGCTCCCCAAATGCTTCCTCTCCCCGATCCAGCTAAATGGACAGAACACCTGTCATTCATGATAAAACTTCCTCTCTTATGGGGGGGGTTAATATAAACATATAAATAATACATTCTATAAACAACTCTCTGAAAACCGACTTAGGGCCCGATTCAATTCATTTCGCGCCCCCTTACNCTGTTTGCATAAGGGGGATTTATCGCGCCTTATCCACTCGCGGCTCATTGAACCGCGTTCAAGAGGTATCGAGTTTTGGCTACCGTAATAGACACGAAAAAGCGCATGTCCGCTTTTTCACGTCTTAAAACAGGAATTGAATCAGCCCCATAGGGGCCGATTCAATCCCCCTTCGCGCGGAGATTTCTGCCTTACGCTATTTGCGTAAGGCAGAAAATCTCGCGTTTTTTCGTTCGCACCTCATAGAGGTGCGTACAAAAGGACGCGAGTTTTCAGTCCCGTAATAGACGGGAAAAAGCGCACTTCGCGCTTTTTCCCGTCTTCGCACGGGATTGAATCGGCCCCTTAGGGTTACATTTTTTATTTACGTTTTCTTTCAATATTTACATTCAAAAGTCAAGGAAAATAAAATGATATAGTGGGAACGCTCCCTATAATATATGTAGAATAGAAAAAGTGCTTAAGGCAAGAACATTGTAGACCTCACTGTACAGTACAATGAGCAATCATAAAATGGAGAGGTCCGAGGAGAATGACACTTTAGCTGCTCAAATTGTTCCCTTGCTAACTTTGTTATATTCTCAAATTTACCCCATTATGTGATTAACCAGTAAAGTGATGACAGAAAGTACATTCTGTATGACAAAGTAACATCCTGAGGGGCAGGGGGCCGAAAACGGAGAAAACTTGTATAAGTTATTCAGATTTTGTTCCCCACCCCCCCTTACCCTTTTCGTGTTTTAGAGGATGAGGATAATTAATAGTCCGGTGTCACCAAATGGTATAATTACAATCTACTTATAAATGTATTTTTAGCTGAAAATGGCTTCTCAAGTTTGAGTTGAGAGTGCATGATTAGTAATGTAAATAAAGAGTGATATTTACACTTGCGTCACGGAGTAATGTCCCTTGCACAGCGTACAATGGCATCGTCATTACTGATATTAAAATCAAGATTAATGTGTTTTCTGCGTACTGCTATTGTTCCGATGTCACAAATATTGCTGGCAGCAGTCAACTGTTTTATTTACCTACGTTACAAAGGATTTTGAAGCTAATTTCCCCCCATCGAAATAACGTTTTTATAGCAGTGGTTCTAAACTTTTTTTTAGAAGAAAGGACTAAAGAGAATGGCATAGAGTTATACTGCATCCTCTATACAGGTGTGTTACCTGTGCTAATAGGCTCTCTGCCTAACACTCCACCCATTTATGTTGCGGTAGTGTACTGGTTCATGCACTGTACTGCATGACTGGATTGCTTCAGAGACTGGACTGGACAGTGGATTGCTGGACTGGATTGCAGGCAGGCTGGTAGTAGTAGTGCTGATAGCAGTATTGCAGGCAGGCTGGTAGCAGTAGTGCAGGCAGGCTGATAGCAGTATTGCAGGCAGGCTGGTAGCAGTATTGCAGGCAGGCTGGTAGCAGTAGTGCAGGCAGACTGGTAGAAGTAGGTCAGGCAGAGTGGTAGCAGTAGTGCAGGCAGGCTCGAAGCAGTAGTGCAGGCAGGCTGGTAGCAGAATTGCAGGCAGGCTGGTAGGAGTAGGTCAGGCAGAGTGGTAGCAGTAGTGCAGGCAGGCTGGTAGGAGTAGGTCAGGCAGAGTGGTAGCAGTAGTGCAGGCAGGCTGGTAGCAGTAGTGCAGGCAGACTGGTAGTAGTAGTTTAGGCAGACTGGTAGTAGTAGTTTAGGCAGACTGGTAGCAGTAGTGCAGACAATCTGGTAGCAGTAGTGACGGCAGACTGGTAGAAGTAGTGCAGGCAGGCTAGTAGCACTAGTGCAGGCAGGCTCGAAGCAGTAGTGCAGGCAGGCTAGTAGCAGAATTGCAGATTGACTGGATCATACAGAGCATTCAGCGCTTTTACTATACTCATGGCTTGTTCTGAACCCAGCTGGACCTTCTACTGGTGTACGCCAGGAAGAACTTTAACACAGGGAACCTGATCTGGACCTGTCACTGGATAGTTTTGTAGGTCAGTTTTCCTTGGAAAGGGGTGAGGCTTATTTAAAATGTTGATAAATGACAGGAGTTATCCACCAATCAGGGTAGTGAATGACTGTCAACATGCTCATTGGAAGCTATCCACCAATCATCTTGCTGATAGCTCATTTCTATACACGAAGGATGCTGAATGGCAGCTGATTATGTGTGTGTGTACTATGGTCCAGAGTCAGACTTTAGGTACTATCGATGTACTCACAACTTACTCAAGAGTGGGTAAAACCATGATGAATTGCAGGGGAGGTAAAATGAATGTCAGTGTGGGCATGCAGGGAGAATACTTTATTGTTGCATGTTGCACACAGATACTGACCAGCGTTACTGTTACANCCTCATACGCGGCCGTTTAGATTCCACCAACTGTGTCATCACTCAGCCTCTGACAGGACAACTGGTCGTCGAGACCTCGGAGGTTGCCATAAAAAGTATAGAGCTGCAGCTGGTACGAGTGGAGACTTGTGGTAAGTTTGCTTTCATGCAAAAACAGAGGGGACTGTAAAAAGCCCNGGAGGAAGCTGTCCCGGGGCCCATCATCCTCCTTTGCTGCTTTGCTGGAGCCCTAATGGCATGACCTAGGGATTGTGGTGCTCGCCATGAAAATTCATTCTCCAGTATGGAGTAAGGATCGATTTCAGTTACACAGAAGTCAGCATTTTGGATAGTTAGTTGACTGTTGTCCATTTAGTGGTGGACTATATTGTTTATAATGCAGTTCTGTCTATGTTACAGGTTGTGCAGAAGGCTACGCTAGAGATGCCACAGAAATCCAAAATATCCAGATAGCAGAGGGAGACGTATGCCGGGGTCTCCCCATTCCCATCTACATGGTCTTCCCCAGACTCTTCACCTGCCCAACCCTGGAAACTACCAACTTCAAAATAGGTAATGTAACCTCTCATGCCAGACACCTTTTATTCCTAAAAAGCTATTGATAGCACATCTAAAAAAATAATATATATATTAAAATGAGTTCCACTACTTATTTGTATAAGAGACTGCTACTCGCATGAATAAACACTTCTGAGCATATAAACATATCGCACCATACCTCCATTATGCACAGATTTATACATACATAAACCATATAAATCAGTATATGAATTTGTATCCTGGATGGATCCCCATCCTCACAGCTGAGCTTTGCACCTTAGAGAAAGGTTAGTTAGTAGGTTAATACAACTGTACTCATAGGAAATCTACAATGATAAATGGGTGCGGTACAGCGTCTGATCCTCTGATAGACACTTTCTATGACCCGGGTTATGCAGGAATTGGCTCGTTTTGGTTTGTTACGCGGTGAAGAGGTTTCTCCTCTGAATTGTTTTCTATTCCTGGCAGAATTTGAGATGAACGTTGTGGTTATTCTACAAGACGAGCATCTCATCACCGAGAACTTCCCTCTGCAGCTCTGCCGCGTGTGACCTTGTAAACGCTGAGAATTAGGGCCTCCGTCACCCCCTCCACATNGAGACCGGAAATGACAGCATTGGGTAAACAAACAAAACAAAGCACTTAACCTGGAATGTATTCAACCTAAACCAAGCTTTATACAGACTGGACATACACATCCCCTGAGGTGTCACTTATTCCGAACACTATGGAAGTGCAGATCCCTCTTCTGGACCTGATTCTTCTTTGTCTTCACTGTATTTCTTCTGCTGATAAAGAAGATTGTATAACGTGAATGCTTGAAGACCCGAACACCTTGGAAGATGCTCCGGAGTGCTGGGGGACTGGTTACTGAGTGACGGGGGGGGGGGACTCCAGATCACAGCTCAAGTAACAGATTGTGCAACAGTAACTTCTGAAGTGTCTTGTTACTGAGCAATGGATAGGAATAGTGGTTTATTTCATTTCATTCAACTAAGTGTTTTATATGTAATATGGTATTAGAGTCTTAAGCAAAATCTATGTCACCTCTTGTATAACTTTTCACAGATCATTAATGATCATTAAATAGACAATGTAATGTGTTGCTGCACTAAAGTTCTACATAAACATTCACTAATGCATTGATCTTACAAACAATTTCAGGTCCTGGTGAGTATGGTGAATCATGTATACACTGACGCGTTTTACCATCACAATCTGTGGATTCTGTCTCCCATAATACTCCACACTCGAAAAATGTATGTGAATATGCCCACCCTCTAACAACAGAAACACTGGGTTGTCTACACACTTCACATTTGGAATAATGTTGTTACATAGTTGACAAAATTATAATTCAAAGTACTTTGTGACTGAGAGGCACAATCATATGTTTATCTCCTCAGTTAATGTGTTTATTGGTGTTTGACAATGCAGATTATAAAAATATTACTATTACTGACCTCTCTTCTTGTATATCATATATCAAATTTTAAGACTGACCCTGAATGTATAAACAAACTTCACATTTGATATAGTAAAATGGAACAGGTAAGTAACATTCGCTCACTCTAAAATGACAAAACATTGTATCAATGGAGCAGATCCAGCCTTGTGTACTATTGAACTTACAGG
>JABWIB010018568.1:0-11263 GCA_016617825.1 Platyplectrum ornatum
CCAGGTCATGCTACTTTGCTGCCCTGTGCCTCTTCCACAATTGGTCTTCACTCTCACCTTAAAAGTTCAGAGAAAGGACAAGTTGTGTGCCCCCACATTTTGCACCCTGACAATTTATTCCACAGTTCAGGCTTTTCAATTGTTTTTATNTTGTTACTTGTGTAATTTGTGTCATTTGTAAATAAACGTTATTTTTCACCATATCTATATTTCATCTGACTTGTAGTCATAACACATACCAAGAACTTCTAACAGAACTGTAAATGAACTTCCTAGTTGTGCCTGAGGAAGTGGAAAATTAACTAAATAGTACAATCTACCAAAGGGATTTCAAATTCACAAGTAATAGGATCCAGATAGTTTCGAGTAAAATCAAAAACTATAAATGCCCCACAGGAATGATATGAAATTCCATTCCAAATCATTGTACAAAATATATACAGTGCAATTCAAGGTTATGATGCCTATAGTAAAGCCGTGGAGGCCAAAGGCATCAAAATCAGATGTTTGGATCATCTATATTTATATCTGTGCACTGAAAAGCGTCACAGAACCTTACAGCACAGAACCCAATCTGGGATATGGTGACTGCTTACCTATAGTGTAGACCCATGGCAGGACCTGTTTCCAAGTGTCAAGTGACCATTTTCAGTCTTATGTCCACAATACTAAATTCACCAATGAAATAGCTAACACCACAATGTGTATAATGTATAATAATACCAGCTCAGCTCTGACCTGCAGGGAAAGGCTTCCGTNAGATTCTGGCAATTGGGTAGCAGCAGAACAGACTCTTGTCTGTGTATGGAAGGAGCAGTCAGTCTTTTATTCCAGCAGACCCCCATACTGTGTAAGCATCAAATTGGNGTGTTTGGCTCCTACCCTCTGCCCAGAGTTCACCAGGTGCATTAACTACACCTACACATAGTTCCCATCATCTCTGGCCAGCCCTATATAATGTATGTAGGGAAGAAAATGTGTAGTGCTGTGTGTTAAAAAACACAAAATAAACAGGAGAGAACGCGGGCAGCTTGTCATCGTCTTTGCATGACACTGAATTGGGCCCTTAGAATNTGAAATGAGGGTCAAAATAACAGTCGCTCAGTTCTACCCAACCACATCCATAAATGACCATAAAGCATCAATCCCCATCCACTCTATCTTAAGCGCCAATGTATTTGCAGGTCGCAGAGCTGGACACTTCCATCTAAATTGGAACTGATGGGAGNTATATACTATATACGTATACTGTATGATATTTTGTAGTAGGAAATTCCTTCACAAGCCATAAACCTGAGTTTCTACCCTGAGAAGCAGGTAACAGGGTTCCTCTTACCANACAAAGCACTAATAAGCCATTTCTCCTAAAAGCATTGCATTAATATACACAAAGCCTGCGGGACTTATTTATATAATTTCCAACATAGCAAATGCCATTATTTACATAGTACTTTCATTTCCATCTTTTACAACACCAACTCACCACAGGCAATGGTCAGGGCTATTGGACGGGCTCATTAAAAAGATGTATTGCCCCTGCAACTGAGCATCCAAACAACATCATGACAGCAATACGACCACAGTGCGGAATATGAAATATCACACGTTGTAGGGAGGCATATGAATAAAAGATCAAGTCAAAGGACATTTTTGTGCCATGGGAACTACACTGTAAAATGAAAGCCTAGTAAAATGTTTATCACAGGAAAACATCGGCCTGACTCCTTGGCACACATGCTGCAGAGGAGGGCCCCGCAGAAACCCAGATGCTCTGTCTGCTAAATGACTTTTATCACCAAAGGGAAGGTGACCAGATGCTGCTGTTTCCTCTAATATCCTCATACACATATGACTTATTAAAGGTGCAAGCTGTCCTAAAAGGATGTTATTCTCGTATGCACACAACATGACAACTGTTACAATGAAAAGCCTTTCAAGGATCATAGAAAAGGAAGAATGGTTTTAAAAGGCATCACATTTTGCACACACTCGAAATTGAATATATCACAGACAGAGAGAAAAAGAGCTGTGATGGTTCATAAATGCGTATTAGCCAAGCAATTACCTGCCTTATATCACAGCNGTATATGATCTGCTCTTTCATTTGGTCAACCAGAGAACCTTCTTTTTAAGTAGAGGGATCAACGATCACTGTGTGAGGTTTAAGCCGATCGTACAAAGCCTTGGATTGCCTATTTGATGGTAATACACAATAGGCCCCAGATCCAGAGGCGNACGCAAAATGCCACAAACACGTCTCACATTATAATTGAGCTTGCATCCTCATCCATCATGGTGTGTGTCCTCTGGATAGAGGTGCAGTAGACAGACGTTATGCCAGATGTTGCGTTCAGCTATGCACAGCAATTTACAGTCGTCTGCAATNTAGTAGATTAGAGTCCTTTCCATTTTGGAAATAAGTTTGCAGAGTGACATTTAAAGTATGTTACATGATGTGATTGAGGCCTTGGTGCAGAAGGGCAGCGGCAGAGCAGCAGCTCCTCCTAACGTATGCACAGGCTGCTTGACGACCTACTTGGACTTTTATCGTTGCCCAAGAAACCCTTACCAAATGAAATCAAAGACAGGNTNANAGTTCTTGAGTTCTACTTTTTCGTCTCNGGGACCAAGATGGATGGCAACTATGTGGATGGGTCCAAATAGATCCTTACTCTCCCGGCAGAAATGTACACTACTGTGATTTATTGAGCATAGCCTCAGGCAGCAGTCATTTACTATGTCCTATTACACATTTATGCATTCTCAATTAAAGCTCCTGCTGCAGTTTAATATGATAATTCTGTATGTTCATATTTAATGCATGGTGTNAATAAATGCCAGCTCTAAGAAGTGATTACATGTGAATACTATATATGCATGATTACAATANAGGCAGCCAGCCTGATTTTCATCATTAATATGTTGAGAATTATTGTCATAGAATCACCTATAGCAGATTATGTATGGTTATCTTTAGACCACCCAATGAGCCAAATGACACCTTGCTTTATTTAGAAACCCACTAGTGATATCCAACTGAGCAGATGGGCGACCACACAGGGGGCAAGCATTCCCTATATGCAAGTAAAGCAAGCCATATGGCATAGGCTTTAATCAATTGGCCCTATAATATAAGATGTAAGCAATACACAGGCTTGTTTGTTAAAGTGTGAAGGTGAATAATTTGACATCTCTGTATGTTAAAGCCCGCAGCATCTGCCCATGGCCCATTGTCATTGAGAATGCTAAGACGTCTCTGATGCAAGAAACAAGGAACTTTGGAGATGAAATGTTAGTGCATTGCGATACAGGATTCANAATGGCTAATGGACAGGAGACAGCACAGAGTCGATGTCAAGGAGACAAGAAGTGGAGTGTGACAGCACCCTGTGATGGTAAAAGCAATGTAACATGATTCATGTATTTTTTTAAACACTAATCCATGGATATGCTGCTCGCATGTGGAGTTTGCTTTTCTTTCTTTTGCATTTTTAAAGATATTAACAGTGGGGATGCTAGATGATAGACCTGGGTTTATCTGTTTTCTTTTGAGAGTTAATATTTTCTCATCTATTCAGTAAATTACCAATACTTATACATGCTGGCTACAAATGGCTGGATATTTAACTATTCACTGTTCTTGATTGTTTTTCTCTTTTGTTTGTCTTTAGCTTTTAAAGCAACAATGGTCCACAGCCATGGGCTTAACTATAGTGGGCACAATGGTTACAATTGGCATAGGGGCCCAGCAGTTTAGGGGCCCAACCGATCGGCCACAACTCTCCCATCACTGTATATAGTCACAGTCTTAATTTTAACAGTTGCAATATTAGCGATGCAGGGAGCTCAGAATCTATANATCTGCCTGCAGTTTCATATAGTGCCTGCAGGGGGAGAGCCTGAGACTNTAAGCTCTCTAGACTAAGGCCTAAATTCACATTCTCCAGTATGTAAAATGAAACTGAGAGCTCGAATCTGATTGGTTGCTATGTACAACTATCAGAGGTCCATTGATGGACTGNAAGGTGGAGTCTCCATCCGGATCCATTTAACAAAAAAAAGTTGAACTAGCAAAGAGAATAAATAACAATTTAATTACGGAACTGGTTCTAACAAATCCAGCAATCCGACATAAAGCACTTTTTCCCAGAGGGGGTTGGGGAGGGATGGATAAGTGCAAACCTAATTTACAGCGCAAAAAAATTATAAATCACAGGCCCGGTATCCACCAGAGCCTCTGAAGGTGTGGATGAACATAAGGTGCAGACCCATGACAGGTCGCGCCCCCCAACATCCCCTTACAGGTACTGAGACNCAAACACTGAACAATTGTTCCCAGGGAATGGGACTGTCCTGGTGTCCTTGGATGCGCAGGACGTGGCCTCTCCTAGTACACACAAGACTTAGGACCTTATGGTAGACCAGCTTTGGAACTCTGCTGCCGGTGCATTCGGAG
Source organism: Platyplectrum ornatum (assembly GCA_016617825.1). Taxonomy (NCBI): domain Eukaryota; kingdom Metazoa; phylum Chordata; class Amphibia; order Anura; family Limnodynastidae; genus Platyplectrum; species Platyplectrum ornatum. The sequence goes on from JABWIB010018568.1 coordinate 4,457, forward strand.
CTCCAAACTGTTTCTGGAGAGCTATGGATCTGGTCTGATAACAGTTATGTAGATGGCACTGGATACATATTCTTTTCATTTTGTATTCAGCATATTACACAAATATTCAGCCTATCAATAAACTACTGATATCTCTTGAANAGTACATGAATATTAACTTAGGCATTTTTTTTTACACAAGAGTAGTGAGGCTGTTCCAGAGTGTGAGAGGAGGAAACAGAGGAAAAAATAGACTTGAGTGATACCATAGACCAGATCCAGGATTGATAACACCACCAAATTACGCATGAGCTACATAGAAGAGTTAGTACTGCGTATGTCTAGTAACATGTCAGAACAGCCGGTGCTGCATTCTGATGTATTAGTATGTCTCTAATGGCGGGTAGGTCCACTCGCCATGCAGTCTCCCAAGTCTTTATGTAACATCTTGAATTCTGTCTGTGTGTGGAGGTATAAGGTAAGGTAATGTAAGGGACCTGAACACAGAAGGACTTCAGAAGGAATGGAGGTACAAAATTGCATACCTTACAACATTAGGGGGATTAAAAGCGAGGCAAATATGCCCCCCCCCAAATTCCATCCTTGAAAGGAACATTCTCTGCTTTTAATTTCCCAGGAATTGAGCTAGTCTGACTTATATAAGCTGGCAAGAAAATGATATCTCCATCGTTGGATCGGTGTAATTCATTCTTGCATATTTAAAATTAAATGCAGCATTAGAAATACTAATTAGTGTGCAGTTAGTGAACATACTGGATAATTAGGGCATCAGTGTCAGCCAAATCCAGAAATGCAAATTGTATTTTTCATTGGACATTCACATTTGTAGGATTTTCTATCTTGCTTCATTTAACCCATGCCTTACTGCTCACTGTAGCTGCTATGTAAGTAGCAATCGTGTTCTTCTGTTTAGCTGCTTATAAACACTAAAGGACAAAGATATATGATATATGGCTATGGGTAGGGCCTGAAGAGGGTCCTGATCCAGACGTCCACAGAGAGTGGGGGCCCAGGCGCCAATCAATCCGGAGGTGCGAGTTCCAGCTGAAACAGGCACCTCTGGATGGCACGCACGGTATAGGTGCAACACTTTTCCCTGCTTTTGTTGGAACANTAAGCACAGAGGCTGCAACTTCTATATCTACAGCCTCTGCGCTATTGGCTTATTGTTGTTTATATTATGTTGATAAAATGCAGGAATACTAGCAGCATGCCGCTACTATGCACAGCTATTGATAATAAAAAATACATAGTAACATAGTAACATGAAAAAAGACGCCAGTCCATCAAGTTCTACCTATTTTGTATATTTGAAGGTGATCTAGATTAAATATACAAGAGTTGCCTCCTGACTAAGGTAATATTTGACTTATCAGTAGTAACCCTGGATACAATTTTCCTCTAAAAATGTGTCTAACCCCTTCTTACATACATCTATTGATTGTAATGAAAAGAAGGTCCTGAGACTGGTGAGCTGAGTGTCCCCTAGTGTAAACCTATTGTGTCAGAATGGGATATACATTACTATAGTAGAAGAAAATGAGTCGACCGATATTANAACAACCTCGTAGGGAGAGATAAACAATGATAATCAGGGACAGAATCAATGCATCAAATTAAAATGTAAGATTTTAATTAATGAAAANCAAACATAAAACGCTTTATAAATTAATCAATNAATAAATAAATAAAGTTAAAACAAAATTGCACTCGTACCCAAAGTGGTGTAAGACGCCGAGAATGTCAGTGNGGGNGGCNGGGCAGAGCCTATAACCCNGGATGGCTGGNTGGAACGTCCGACAGGCACGCCGNGGGTGACGGTCTGGTATACACACAGGTGTGGGAAGAGGCAGGAACGAGGCAGTACGTACTGTAAAGAAGCCTTTCCTCTGCTGGTTGTGAAACTTCCTGGTACTGGGGGTAAAGATTTCCTGTGAAAGCTCTCTGTACTGACCCCTAATATATTTATAGATGGTGATCATATCACCTCTTAGACGCCTCTTTACTAAAGTAAACATGCCTAAACTTGCTAGCCGTTCCTCATAACTCAGTGACTCTTTACCCCTTATCAGTTTTGTTGTCCTTCTCTGAACCCGTTCCAGTTCTGCAATGTCCTTTTTATGGAGTGGTGCCCAGAACTGTACCCCCTATTCCACCAATGATGGTAAAATTATACATGCTAATATCTTATTGGCCCTTGCTGCTGCTGACTGACATTGTGCCCTATTGCTAAGTCTATTGTCTACAAGCACCTCTAAAACTACGTCTTGCTCTAATAATGAGAATGAGTTATGTGATCCCGCAGTCGGAAACACAAGCAGGTGGATGGGCATCCCTGCGCACCAGCATTTTTTGCACGCGGATGTGCATCTCTCACATATAGAATTCACGATTGCATGGGTGTAACCTTTATTCCGCTGTGGAGGAGTANCACTAATAATAATGTATTTATTGTTGAATATTAGTCCAAAGGTGAACAATGGCCATTGACTACATGAAATGTAACATGACTGGATTATACTTGGCACCAATGTAATGTCTTGTCATTTCAGCAATCTCTAAATGTGGAGACCCTCCCAGCATTGAGAATGGATACGTGTTAAAAGGAACAACAGTCCAATATAAATGCAATCAAGGGTAAGTATGAGAAAAACCTTTATTATTTAATTATCGTAGCAAGTACAGACTTATTTAATAAATAATAAAGTCTACTGAAACCAAATGTGCTGGGCTGACAAAATAACAAAAGGTTATATGCGTCCAATAAAAAAAGCATGACCATGTATTTCCTATACAGCTATAAACTTGAAGGTCACGAGGTCCTGGAGTGCCTGGAGGACAATGTGTGGACAAGTCCAGCTCCTACATGCAAAAGTAGGTTTTATCATTTAATTTTACTCTGGAAATACCTGCGGTATATGTGCAGATACAGGATGTGCGCTGTGTATATTACATACATATTATTTCATTTGCCTCACTCTCTGGATACCAAGCACAGTCCAAGCAGAATAGGGGACTTACAAACGAGATGTNTTAAAGTGCCCAATAATCCATAAGGGAGGATGCGGCACTCACTGGCTTACTGAATCTGTGTAAATCATTAATAAAAGTCTTCTTTTCCCTAGAAATATATTGCCCCCCTCCTCCAGAAATACATGAAGGCCTTCTTGTAGCAGTGAAAAAAGAAGAATACGAGGTCAACGAAGTGATTTTTTACATGTGCAAAAGAAACTTTTTTACAGATGGATTAAACAGNGTTACCTGTATGCCTGATGGGAAGTGGGATACGCTTCCGGCCTGCAGAGGTAAGACGTGTGCTGGCCATTGGGACAAGGGAACAGGGAAACATGTAGACTTCTGGGAACCCCGGGCAAAGTCCAGGCAAACCAAATAAACAAAGAATTACGCAAAAGTCATTCTGCCAAGCTCTGCTTCTGACTATTTCTAAATGATGATTCAGCAAATATCCGATAACCTCTGCCATTACTTACCACACAAAATGACTAGGTTTCTTCTGTTCATTTCTTCAGCTAGTCTTCCCACCTTGCTTTCCTTTTGTCTTGTTCTGAATTGGAGTTTGAATTCACTGGACCAAATCCAGACTAGGAAATAAGAGAGGAAAGTGATCATTGGGTAAAACCATGTTGCATTGCAGGGGAGGCAAAATGTATCTGTTTTAAATAGTATCAGAGATGCGAGGTGATGTGTCCGAACCCTTATCTATGTAACATTATTAAATTACCAAATGGCCAATGGCACACATCGCAATGCGCCCAGACAATAATTGGAGACAATAAAGGCTAGAAGACTTAGCATGTGGGTAGCATGGGGGCACAGTTTGTTTAAATGAAATGAATCATATATTAGTTGAGTGTAAGCTGANAAGGTGGCCACAGAAGCAATGAGGGTCAGGGGTCACAATATATCTAACTAAAGCTAAGAGAATAAAAAACTAAGACAAGTACATTAACAATGGGCTGTGTAGAAATCCAGGCCCAGTTTTAAGGACTGGCTCCCAATTTAGACTGAATAACTGCTATAAACTAAAGCCACAAGTGAACCAATAACCCAAGACTCAACTTATAGCGCCTGACCCCCAATGTGTCTGTCGCACTGTTCCCCGTCTAAAAAATAAAAATAAAAAACCCTTCCTATCTCTACTCCTATCCGCCCCTTAGCTATTCTCCCTTTGGATAAATCCATATTATAACTGAGGCACCAAGGAGGCAAGAATGGGGGGAAAGGCATTTTTCCCGCTCTAGCATTTATTGCTCGCTTCCATAGAAGTAATACTGATCTGAATCTGTGTGCAATAAGAAAATGTTCCTTTTCCTGAAATTCAACATGGATTTGCTGTACAGATCTGGTCCTATGTGATGGAGCAGGACCAGTCCGGTCTAATGCTCTCAGCTCCTGGCCAAGTCAAACATNGGATAAATTGTGACCTCAATGACTGGCCATACAAAAAATAGATATCTAATAACAATTGTTAGCTCAGATTTCTTTACATATTTCTAAAACATGTCTGTCCTTGTTCTTTATGTAGCTAGATGTAAAATACCAGTGAGTCGAAGTCGGGTTGTATACAAGGGACAGAAACTGTGGGTCAATGAAATTGATGAAGGTCTCGTCCATCATTCAGAGAGTGTTGCATTCTTCTGCCAGAATAAAACAGATTCCTGCAGTTATACAGCCTCTACCCAGTGCTTCGATGGCGTTCTGCCGCTTCCAGAGTGTTATGCCGGTAAGCGCATTCTACTACTATAAAAATAATGACTTCTTTAACGTTATGGGTACACATAAAAATGTCCCCCCGCAGTTTAAGATGGTTGTGCACTGCTTATAGTGGGAATTTTTAAGTGGGGGTATGTAATAAATGTTCTACCTTCTGTCTAGAGGGGCATGGCTTGGCAGGAGAAAAGGTGCCGATATACCATACCGCAGGGGCAGGCTGGCAAATCTTGGCCTGGAGGGCAAGACCACAGCAGTGGCCCATAGGTAACGTCCCATAAATATATGGCCGGCCACAGCAGTGGCCGTTTTACGTGTATGAAGGCGATTAGTTGATCGGCATGTGCAGCCCTGAACCACCAATGATGCGGACGGCCCAGATGCCATTTACCACCCTGGCACCCTCGCCAGCCTGCCCCGCCATACCGGTGTATACCGGGCCACTTATACTGTACTGTACAAGTGACCCGGTATACGAGTGTACGAGCACTGTAGACACACACACATACTATTTTCTATCATCTCCAATTTCAGCANTCTATTAAAGCAAACGAGTGCAAGAAATAAAGTAATTACCATTTATTAAAAATATTGCTTACACATGTTGAACAACAGTGGAAAAACAGCTCCCTTTAACATATGGACNTACTATTATGAACAATCCCTGCTGTGAGTATCCAATATTGCACAAGTGTAGAAGTAAACATAATCAGCTTATAACCAAAATAGTAAATATTGCAATGAGATGTATAACTTAATATTGGTCACCTCTATTCTCTATTCTAAATATAAGTGTTGAGACCTCAAAGCAACCCTCTGCGGAAGAAGTGGTTCTGGCTAAATCTCAGATAGAAGCAAGAGATCATTCCCTTCTGACAGCAAGAACCTACCTTACCTTGTTTGANTCAGTTGCCTTGGTCTTAGATCTAGCTTACCATACTGTGCCACTAAATAGCATACATGCATACAAGAAACGAAATACTGTGATATCCTTAACTAGATGGTGACCTAGAAAACATCACAAAATAAGTGGCCAAGCATCAATGGTATCTAACCACCCCACTTCCGATCAATGCATAAATGAGGATTATGTGCCAGGACCCATAGACCAGATCCAGCCTTGCGTCCAGCCCCCACTTCCGTATGTACACACCAGATGAGACTCANTCATTATAGGTGAATTACACGCAGTTTATGTAAATCACCTGCAATTAATGAATTCATGAATAACTTAATGAATGAATGAAGTGTGCATACCCCCTCCAAATATTACGTACCGGATCTCCTATTGTACAGAACTATATTCTCAGATGTGTAAGGGTTAGGTATGCTAGTTAAGTAACACCCACAGGTCCAACGTGAACAAATAAGTCAAATAAATTAATAGCATGAAACAGTAAAAAACCAAACAAACACTGGTGCGTGCTGAGCGGTCTGTCACATTACAGCAGTGGTGATTATGCTAATGTTGTGGATGACATGAATAGACGATTTGGGACATTTTGGACATCAGACCGTAAAACTGCCATTGANATAGACACTAAATATTCATTTTAAACTCCTATCAAAGTGGCCAGAAGATTTCCATTAGTGGGGTGAGCTTTAAATGTTCATGTAAGAGCGGGGATATGAAAGAATAACACCATGTTAAAGTGAGAATCTCAGTTTTATATAAATGCGACAAATCACGGTGAGAGAGAACACACAACAGTCCCGAGGTAATAGGTTGCCTTTGTCTTCCCCTGTGGGACATTTTATTTTTTTTCCAAGTGCGGCATGATATGATTNTTTTTCTATAAAGCCTGTCATTTCTGTGGGGAATACAGTCATACGTTCAGTCCGCACTGAAATGTGTAGTAAAATGTGTGTTTAAATATTTAATATTCAATCTATTGAGAACCTAAATAACGCAGACTGTGCTACATTCNAATGCAGTATACTTGGAATATTTATATGTTAAATACAAAGGGACTGATTCAGGGGTTGATGCCAATACCCAAATAGTTGTAAATGTGCTACTGGAGAAACAATCTTAGTTTCCGCATGCAGGGAAATACTGACTGGTTTTGCAATCAT
>JABWIB010018569.1:2399-12529 GCA_016617825.1 Platyplectrum ornatum
ATTTATTGACTTTTTAAATATATTTCTCTTTAATCTCAGATATATGATGAAATTAATGGGATATGTCGATTATTTTTATTACATCTCAAANGTATACTAAAATTCACATAATGGAAAGTGACGCTGTAGCTCATAGACACTCGTTATCTTCTATCCTGTATGCTGAAGAAATAACTAGAATCTGATCGGCGGCTGCAGGCTAAAGACTACAGAGGATTTATCGAGCCCTTAAGGTTGTTGAATGTCGGCTCAATTATCTTGAAGTTCATAATCTAGCCTGGTGGGGATTAGGCAAGCAGATTGGTTGAAACACCTCCACATATGTGAAGATACATCTTGCACCATCTGGCACGCATGCTCATTGCCAGGAAAACACCCGACTAGGGAATAGTTTGGAAATGTTGGCCATGGAATGGATGTCTGGATCCCGGTGCATTGTATGCAACCCAGCAAATTCCTGTCCACCATCGTAAAACATAAAGCGCGCGCCTCCCACACACACAGCAATCTCACTGATTATTAGGACTTTTATCTTTCAGCCTCTTAGGATGTAGACAGCCCCAATAAGTAGACGTGGCCACCAGGGACATTGCATTGGGTGTATCCGGCTTAAGTCGTCTATTCTGGAGAATAATATTTTATCTTTTATCCTCATATACATATATTTACATTTCACACTTCTAGCACTTTAGGTTTTAGCATAAGATGGATTGTACCTCTAGTAGCAATGCGATTTGTTATACTGAATGAATATATAGATGCGATTTGTCCATTTTTATGGTTTCGATAATTCTATGTTACACAATTACTAATGAGTACCCAAGAAATAGGCAGCTTGTAGTGTTCTTACATATACGGATCAGGTAGTGCACAAGGCACAGCATTTTTCACAGTTAGGTTTGTATATTGTATATAAACATTTCGCTTTTCTCGGTGTGGCGTGTAGATAATCCAAGGGTGAGCCAGCAACAACACCCCATCAAAGCAGTAGCAGGATATCAGGTAGACAATGACTCGACGTATACACACATGGAACATTATGTCAGATACAGGTGTAGTTTTAGTTTCTTTATGTCTATGCTTGTTCAGATAATGTATTTGCTTTGCATACCGTGCACTATATAAATAAAACAAGAATGCCAATGAGTTGTAATTTCATGGACACTGATGCATAGAGGAATATTACAGCTTTTGCAAATGATTCAATTCTCACATAATTGATTTCTCTTATAGAACCAACGAGGAAAAGGGGAATTCATAAACCCTATATTTCTATTTATAAATTCTCTATGGCGCCTGTATTGACTTAGCGTTCCATTATACAATATCACTGCGCAGCTATGTGCCAGAATATAGAGAATTCAGAGCTGGAAGTGACCTGCAAAAAAAGCCATTGGTGGAAACGACTATAGGTGGAGCCAATGGAAAAGTAAATGTAGTGTAACTATATACCAGGGGAGGGTTAGCCAATTCAGTACAATAAAAAAATTACGTAAAAGACTTATACAAAGACTATATAAAAGACTAATACATCCACGTATTTGTATGTTTTAATATGATAGATAGAGTGACCGTTGTACAATGTAGGCAACATCCTAATAATCTCCCCCAATACAGACAGTATCTTAGTGACCACCTGCCTTTTACTTTACCCTGTATGTCCTATGGCCAAACAGATCCAGCGTGATGATCATTTATGGTGTTTTACCGAAACATATAATGCATGAGCCAACAATGCAGTCTAGAAATTCTAGAAAGTCAGATATTGGGGCCATTTGCACACAAGGCGGTAAATAAAGAGGATGTTTAGTGGGAAGTTTAGATATTATTCTGTAGTCCTGCAGTTACAGTGGATGATGTAGATGAGTGCATTGTAAAAACATTGGGTGCTACCTAAACACACCATGGAAGTTGCATTGGTTATTTCATGTTTCATTTAGCCAATTCAATGTGTATCACTGTACTCAAATAACATGTCTAATACTTACAACATGGGAGCTAATACGTGAAACACTAAAGGGGTACCGAGTGAAGGAAGGTCATCATGATCCATAAAATGTGGCTCTCCCTCCTCATTGTTGTCAGTGCTAGACCACCATTATTAATGGCTGCAGTCTCCTACAGGCATTGGATAAACTTTAACAAATCCAAACTTTTCGCATACCCTAGCTCGTATCCTACAAAGACTTCGTTCAGTGACGTTTCAGGGAGTTTACAATCATCGCTGAGAGAGAAGAAGACAAAATCTGTGCAAACACGCCCAGAAGACAGAAATTGTGTGAATGTGGAATAGTAGTTTATTTTCCGTGTAAGCTTTTTAATGTGACCTAACAATGTCATTTACAAACAACTCTTGTGTAAAATGCTGTCATATTTCTGCTTGTTTGCTTCTAGGAAGTTTCTATGCGTCGAAGGGTTCCTATGAATGCTGAATGAATAGCCTTTGTTATTTCTGTGCCCAGAAAATATCAGTAGAATTGCGATTTTTTGGATATTGTCCCCACTGTATTTTCTTAAATAAAATGTTTTTAAATGTGCAAAAAAAANTTAAAAATAAATAATAAAAAAAAAGACTTCACTACACCCATAGGGTAAACGCAAGGAAATCAGAATAATAAATTGTGTATTTTATCTTCTATCTCTTTTCATATATGGAACTCTCCTGTGGCATTCACACAGTTGCACGTGTTACTTAGACATAAATGTTAATTCTTTGAAGACATGAATACATTACCTGTAATCTTCACTTGCAATGTCATGTTACCTTTTTAACTGTGTTTCTATGTCAGCAATAACTAAATGTTCAAAATGTTACCTAGAAGTTCCTGAAAAGATCTCATACATCGTCTTTATTATTTATAAGTAACACAGTAAATGAGAATGATTTTGTGTCGGTGGTAAATAAAAATGCTGCGATTGCAATCGTTAGGGTGTAGCGTGTGCTGTATATAACACTGAAANAGATTGGCTGGGATTGGCCAGAAGACTGGTGTGTTTATGTTGCATTGCGTGCCTGGACCCCNGCCTCCAGGTAATTAACAGTAAAAAGAAATACAATAGAAATACAATTTGCTGTGTCGTGTGGGGAAAAACCAAGTTACAGAAAAAATATTTGAAAAAAAACCTTATTTTGGCTCTTGCAACAAAATTGATACACAAATCAGATATAAGGATGAATATATGGATGGAAAATAGGGTCTAACACAACTGAAAATTACATAGATTTGGGGGACACGGACAGTGTGGGACCGGCTGTGCAAAATAACGGTAAGGAGGACTTCACGTCATTCTATAGCGCCCCTTGATGAATGTACAATACAGAGCAAGAATGACGGTACAATTATCATTATTGATTAATATACATGGAATACAAATTTTATAACAATTAATTTATGCTTTATAAATTACATACATCACATAAGACTCGCAAAGTGTACTCGCAAAAGTCAACTCACTTTTGTCTGTCCATTTTAAAACCACAGTAAAAAATGTAAATGCAATGGGCAGGACATAAAGCTGGACGACATATCCCATATATCAATCATCCTGCTTTTATTGGGTGATATCTGGTTTGAGGTCAATNGGCCCAGAGATTGGAAAGTACAGAACAGTTGTAAATCCTAATTATCAGCAGCGTACTTGGCCAAATNAAAAATATTTAGAAGACTATTTAGACCAGGGCTCGAAGTGATGGTGTATACGTGGGTACGCCATACCGGCTCTTTTACTGATGTAGTTGAAAAACTTAAAATCTCCATTGACTTCTATTAAATTCTGGGTTTCCATAATGCCACTTCTGAATGTCCATACCAGCACTTAAATTTACACTTCGACCACTGATTTAGACCCATCATAAAGATAGGCAGACCCTCTTTTATGAATAACAGGCCCATTTATGGCACATCCATTATTACTATTAAAGCATCAAATACATCTTAAACATAATTCGTAACTTATTCCTTACAATAATATTCATTCAGTTATTTTTCCAGCCATTAACTGACTTAAAGCCAGGATGGAGGAAGAGAGCTCCAATATGAAGAAAACAACTGTAACTTCTCTCTTTACTAAATAGAAATTGATCACAATTATCATTTGTTTGTTGATCAAAGTGGAAATTTATAACCAAAAAAGACTTAAAAATGATAACAAAACACAAAAAACAACTTTTATGTTTCCAATAGTCTCTTCACAACACCAGGTCAATATATAACTGCCTCATGGTGATGAAGTTTAAATGACGAAACACATTGAGGTGGAGCTTTACTGAGTAAACTGGCTTATACAGCAGTGATTTTTCACCAGAGGTTATCCAGGGCTGAGGTGAGGAATTACCATTGACATTTTTATTTTCCACGTCTGATTTAAATTGATTTCTGGTAAGCATTATATATTGCTAAGTTCCAGGTTTTAAGAATAAAAATTGTTCTGCACCACGAGGTGCCTCTCTATTCTGTTTATTTTTACGTTTTATATATATATATATATATATATATATATATATATATATATATATTTTTTTTTTTTTTTTTTTATGGATTACAACAATACCAGATTTATTTGACTTTATTTGAGCCTCGTTATCAAATGAGCGATTTAATTTCCTACGTTTAGTTAAAAATTTATTTGCAAAAGATAAATCACACAACAGTTTCAAAATGTCAAAGCCGCAGTCAGCAGTATTACTGTAACGGGAGAGTTTCCAGGGGAAGGCTTGTTCACATTGACTCAGTCAGCAATCTGCGGCTCTGACAGGAATTAATGTGTCCACTTGTAGTGTTACGATGCCATCGATTGAGCCAAGTAAACAGAGTGTCATTTTCTGCCTTCATTTTTATTTTTTTATATTTTTTGCTACAATATCATTTATATATAACCGCGCAATATCTGAAAAACTAAGCAAAAAACTTACACAATAGCATTTCTCTGCCCTAAACATGAAAAACAATATTTAAATAGTGCTATCTAAAAATACAGACCACATAAATGGATTTTTCAAGTGGTTTCAAATAAAGAATAAATAACATGGAACATGATATTATTTTCTGATCTCTGAAGTATAAAGGAGCTAAAACCAGATGCAAGTGTTTACATAAATATGTACAATTTATGACTTATATACCTGCACCAGTCACAGGTTATGTCTCAGCACACAATAGGTTTACTTAACCGNAGTAGTAGAATTCTACCTTTTTTTGCTACACTATCACAGGGTAATTATGCAATGTTTGCAAGTTTATTTAAGGATAATTACATTCATGAATATAATATTACTACAGCACTCACACAAAGCATAATCTATATTTGCTTATACATACTATACATATGTTCCCTGGTGAGATATGGAAGAGGAGGGCTATCTTCATCAATGGTTCTGGCCTGAGACAACCTCAGACTTGCTGGAGTCAAAAGCAGTGGNGGCAATGTGCAAGGAGCCTGGTTCCAATCCAAGTCAGGTGTCATCTAGTGAAGGAACAACCAATGACGTGACCCAACCTATGGATGGCGGCTTGGCCGTGAGAAATGAAGAGCTGGTAAAAGGCCCTGTATAAGGGTGAAGGGCTTGAGGTGTGTGTGACCTCTGCCAGCGCAGAGATATCTTCGAGAACTACAAGGACCTCTATATACTTCCCCCCTTATCTGTAGGGGCTCATTGGATCTGCAGTGTTTGGTGTTTCTGCTGAAAGCAGGATGACCTACGCACATAGCCCCACCAATCGCTGGTAGAGAGCCTTAACTTAAGGTATAAAAAATTCAGCTTTATCATTTATCTGGAATAACCAGATTCATTAAAAGTTAGATCATTACTCCTTTGTGTGTATAAATGAANATTATCAATCAACCACTATAATTAATTGGTCATTGATCAGTTCGAAATTTCTCTTCGAACGTTAATGAATAATGGATGATTTTCAAAGAGGTAATTACTTTAAACTCGACAAAGTATCAAGTAAAGAACAAAAACGTGAACAAAAATATTGTAAATGAAGGTAAGGAACTTAGTCATTTAGTAAATCATTTATATTGAGAGTTTTCTTCTGATAGGGCTCAGCGTGATTTATATCTGCAGATTAAATAATAGTAATATTTTTTTCTCTAAAAATGTAATGCAATAGGTTGCAATTAAGTGGTCCACTTCCTGTAAACAAAAATTGCTGGTAAATAACAAGTAAAGAGAAGTGAAATGGGAAGCATGATTTGCTCTTTTGGTTGGGGCTATTCAGGTTACAGAAGAAATATTTTCAAAAACTTTTTTTTGCATATTTNAAAAAATGTAAGTGTATAGTTCATGACCCTTTTGGGGAGGGATACCCTCATGTGGAATCAGGCCAAGTACCACTTTGCATATTATATNGACACCTACCCACACACTTAGTATTAATGTAAGTAATGTTGTTGCAGTAGCATTAGTGTGGTAAGTGGCAGTGGAAGTGGGAGNGGTGGTATTTGCCACTTTGATCAATCGCCTCCGAGGTTGGGTACATTTTATTACTACATACAGTACTCTATTTAGTTCCCAAGATATTATACCCTATACCCTCTGCCATTTGCTAATGCACCTGGTTGAAANAGTTTCTACCTTTTTATAGCTTTGCTCAGCCAACTGAGTACCACCAATCAGTGTTCCAGNTATCACCAGTCAATGGTACAAATAATACCTGATGTATTTATGGGGAATTTAATTAAAAGTCACAGGTCAACAAAACTTATGTAACTTCTAGTCCTTAATAAAAGTATCTACGCTTATTACAAAAAAAATGTTTTCAATACTTTATACAGAATCCCTCTGTGCTAATCAGAATTTGCTCAACATATATGCCTTTTGGTGACCGCAAATGTATGTACGTACATAGGTAAACTCTCTACCTAATAATTACCCCGATGAATGTAGCCAGGCTGGAAGTCTTCCAGTAAAGTTTGAAGTAATCTTAAGCTTAGCAGGACAGCTCCTCAGAAGCCCCGGTTTCTGGTCACCTTCTGAAGGTTACCCTTTTACCTGCAGAGGATATAGCATTGGGGGGTAGAATGATTTTATTGTTCAGATGTTAAAATAAATAACATTCAGAGAAGATTAGACCTAAAAGTACCAACAAGCCCATTTTTTTACGTTAAGTATGCAATCATATTGACTGTCAGGTCCTCAGGCAGCATGTACAGAGATATTTGATTAAGCTAATTGATCTAACAAAAAGTCCACCAAAAGCTAACATAGAGAATGGATATTATGTCATGCGATACAACTGAGAGGTTGGGTAGGAGACCCTTTACCCTCCTTTAAAATAGCTAATGGCAATGTCAGATTGTGACTTACAAAAGAATCATGCTTAGATCAATCAGAATTCCAAAACTAACATACTACAGACATATGAACCGCCTAGAGGGACCATACTGCAGATTGTGTAAATATTTCATAGAAGCTACATTATTAGAAAATGCACTAAAAGACGCAGACCTAAGCCAAAGTAAATAACACTAGTGTAATGACCCTCATCAGGGGTATGCTATATTAGTGTAATTCGTGCAAACACCTAGTTTAACAATAGGAAAATGCTGAGGGTGTTTTTTGTATAGGGGACACTCAAGGGCAAAAAGTACCAAATAATATTTAATAAGTAAAACAATGTAGCAGACTATGTTAAAATGAAACAGAAAAGTGAGGAATTGAGAGAATTGAAATAACCCCAAATCCATCCTGCTAATCTTTCCCAATATGTGTAATATATGTATATGTTCCTCAAAAAAAATCACTTTTGCATTGTTAATAAGTATGCTGATGTTTCCACGGTATGTATAATAGCCTCACATTGGAGGCAGGGCTCCCATAGGCTGGTAGGTACCCTACAATGCTATTGATTTACCGTATCCTTTCCTGATTAGTGCTATTCTGCTGATTTATTATGACCGATATTGGAGAGCTGATTTTAGACTTATGTGTATTAGGACCCAAAGCTGCAGAGGAGCTAGCAGTCAATGTGAGCCTTGGTCCGCTCAGTGGGGGCGGGACCTGCCATGGGAGAATGGACACTTGGGGGTATATTTACTAAGCGGTGAGATTGCCGTGAGATTGAAAAGTGGGGATGTTGCCCATAGCAACCAATCAGATTTGAGTTCACACTCTCCAGTATGTAAAATGAAACTGAGAGCATGAATCTGATTGGTTGCTATGGGCAACATACTNACTTTCCAATGGATACACAACTGTGTACTACGGGTATGTTAAGACCTCTGATGGCGCCGTACATAAAAATAATAAATAAATAAAATGCACAAGAAAAGCATAAAGCTACAAGTCTTGCCAGGACAAATACACACAGAATAAAAGAAATCTTCCCTGCGCTACAGAGCTACACAAAAACACATATAAACACACTAATCTAATCAAACCCGGAACAATTAATATGAATTTCCTTTAAGTAGTTTAATAAGTAAATCACAATGTATACATCAAAGATTACAATATAACTAAACACTCTCTGCTTCTACGTTCATATTTTTAGAAATTGTCACATGATTCAAATAAAAAAAGTGGTCTGGATCTCTCAGGGTTTCATGTGGCGTTGGGTTAATGTGCTGTATCAGAAGCCAAAACCAAAACAAAATGCAGCAGAAGACCAGGTCGGGTATGTTGGTGCAGGAGAATAAAATATATCTGAAACAATAGTAATAGTATAACAGTATAATAAGTGCAATAATAGTATATTTGCTTTAACTGATATGATATGTGAAATGTGTCCCTCTAAGTAGGGTGTTCATTAGTCAATCGCCCAAAGGNGCCGGGTGGCGATATTATGTTTTATATCCACCACAATGTAACGTCACAGCCGTATCCTGGGGGGGAAGGGGGTTGGAAGTGCTAGGTCTCGTCTAGGCTGCCCAGAGATCTAGCACTGGCTTTGCCTCTAAGGCAGTGGTTCCCAAACTGTGTGCCTAGGCTCCCCGGGGTGCCATGATGCTCTCATTGGGGTGCCACAAAATGTCTTTTTCGACATGGTGGCACGTTGCAAGTGTTTCTTAGAAGCACAATTTTACTTTGTGTATAGGAGCAAAATAAGATGTAATGTCAATATGAAGTATTTCTGTATTTAGCTAAAAATTCATTACACTATTTTACTCATAAACTTAAAAAATGGGAAATGATTTTGTGTTAGAGCATTCTTGAAAAATATTGGAGACCCTAAGGGTGTCTCGAACTCGAAAGTTTGGGTACCACTGCTCTAAAGGTATTCCAAAACCTTGGAATCACAGCTTCAGAATCACTAAAGCCATAGAAATAGAGTGTATTTTCATGCATAGGAGCAAAGATACAGTTACATACAGTATGAACAAAAACCTCAAAGGCTCATACTAACTAACTGCTAATTTCAGGTTTNATTTTTTCCTCCGGAAGTGTAAATATATTATGTGTCCTGATATAAACTTCACATGTGGTTTTGTCTCTCCAAATCCCCAACACCAGAATATTGATGGAATGATTTAGAGAAATACAGTCTCTATTTCACAAAACATTACGGGAGTGGAAGATTGTACAGCTATGGAAAAAACATTTATCTGAGAAGCCGCTCTGATAGTTGTTAATGTTTTATTTATAATCCATTATTGGCCAAGAAGATGAGAAACAACATATTTATGGGTTTTGCACAACATATCAAAATTGAAATGTTTTGTAATATTTCTTGGAGTGACAAAAATATGAATCTGTCTCTGTCAAGGCGCTAAGAACAAAATTGTAAAGTGCTACTGTATGTGTCCTTGGAATAACAATGTGAGACATAACCCGGGTTTCCTCTCAGTATTCTCCTCTCTATCTCTGCTCCCCGATTCCCCAGTTTCCGGTAGACCCATTTTTTCTTTCGGTAGTTTCCAAACTTTGGAAAATTTGCAACTGTTTTTAAAATCAGGTCATTCTACANCCTCCAAAATTCACATAATTCCTGGCTCAAGGGTTTGGTTTGCTAATAACCCTACACCTACAATTTACAGGCCTGTTCCNGGCAACCCCACAACGAAGAGGGATTGATAGAGCTAGAAAAACCCTCGAATCCCGGTGTCATCAGATTTTCCCCAACCCTTATCATAACCCTCTCCACAGCCTAAACTTCCCTGTCTGTTATCTGTCCCCTACCTACAGC
>JABWIB010018580.1:0-10909 GCA_016617825.1 Platyplectrum ornatum
ATATATATATATATATATATATATATATATATATATATATATATATATATAGATACAGAGCTTGAAGAGGGGGTGTATATGGTATAAATCTCCATTTAATTTATGCCTATTATTATCTATAATACCACCACTTCTAAATGTCCACTTCAATGTTCCTCTCCCTCTTTCTCTTCTTATATACCCCTATAAAGTCATACCCTAGGTGTAGGTGAGCCTGTCTTGTTCTTGTATCACAGTGTAATACTCAGAAATGGGGGATGGAGTACACTGCAACCTACAACTTGCTGTAAGACATTAGTATATTTCTATCAAATGATCAGTTTCGAGTTAAGTTTACCTTGCTGCCACTTTTCATAATGTTAGACAAGGAAGCAAATAATAAGCTGCCAGTGCATGTTATATTCATTGNCATCCAGTGTGCATAACCTCGAAGTGAGCTCAGAACATATCCGTGTAAAAACAGCATCCGCAGTCAAAATATGTGAGACAGAAACACTGCACAAGTAGACAATTATTGATCCGCAGAAAAAGCTTTGCCGTTATGTAGAGGAGAGCGCAGCATTAGGTTGCTAGTAGCAAGATGTTATTGCTCAGGAAGGCATTAATCAGCCCTGCAGAAATGTAATGAAACGTCGGAGCACAAGTAATCTTATATTGGAAGACAAATGTAAAAACTACATCCGAACTCGTCCACCAGTTGCTTCACACATGTCTTCACTTAGTTAATGGTAAGGATGCCATGATGTCTTCGGGACAATGATCTACTATATTTTCTTTAAATGCCCTCAGGGTTTTTGATCTATCTGCATTGTCAGCTGTCCACAGTATTTCATGACAGCTCCTCATCTGCTGCGTATGCTCATTACAGCTTTATCTCTGCTATAGTGACATAGAGTGGGNCACTGGAGTCTACATTTTGGACAAGATTTAAAAAAATATTACAGTATTGTGAGCACTGTGGATAATAACTGGAGATGTCACTGGTTCAACAGGGCTTGGGGGGAGCGGGGGCTCCATCAGGGATTTAAAGACATAAATAAAATAAAAGAAAGGCAAAAAGGCTTACCTGGAAATACTAGGACCAAACGCAGCACTTTCTTCTCCTCTGATGTCTTCTGGCGCCGTTGNTGTCATCGCGCAGGTCATCACATACCACGATCGCATCGGCTACAATACTGTGGATTGGGCACCTGTGAGATAAGGGTGCTTTCCCTATTTCTGGGAGTCTGTCGGGCATTCTCGGAGAGTCGGCAACCCTAAAATATTTTATACATTCTGTTATTAATAACCTAAATAACTTTGCAGACATAGGCCTNAATTTACTAAGCAGGAAGATTGCAGGAAGATGTTGCCCATAGCAACCAATCAGAGTCAAGCTCTCAGCTTCATTTTACATGCTGGAGATTGGGAGCTTGAATCTGATTGGTTACTATGGGCAACATCCCCACTTTTTAATCTCCCTGCTTTGTAAGTTTAGGCCCCAGTGTCCGGGCACTCTTACCCACACCATGTCCTATATGTACCAAATTGGAACGGAATGGAAAAGTGGATATGTGCCCATAGCAACCAATCAGAATTTCGCTCTCAGTTTCCTATTACGTACTAGAGAATGTAGGCTAGAATCTAATTGTTGCTATGGACATCATGGACATCATCACCACATCATCTGTCTTTTTAATATCAACCTGGATGTATATATAGATATTTCTGCCATCATATTTTATATATAAAAGCATCTCAAAGATTTCATTTCAGTTTCTGTAACAGAAATAGGAGCTAAAATTGTGATTCTAATTCCTCTAGCTGTAAATTCCTCTGTAAATCATATTTTATACCTAAAACTCAATACTGACTATATGTTAATTTAATTATAACAATTTTGATTAAGATTTAGGAATGACCATTTTTAGCTTTTCTCTTTATCCTTTATGACTGTTATGTTATATAAATGTCTTTTTCAGTAACCATACTCTTTATGGTTCTCAATTATTCCATGTTGCAGACTGACATTGAAGATCTCATATTACATTTCAAAGTCAAGATTCTCATAGTTTTTAAAAAAAAATAATTATTGTCTGTTCTAGAAAATTGAAGCGTCCACATAAAGATCATATATTATGCCTAGAACATCGCAAGCTGGGTTTTCACTTCAGATGATTTAGCTGTCTGATAACTTTAGTTATCACAAGGTCGTACAGAGAATAAAATGTTTTCTACTGTGTCACTATACACTTTTGTGACCTTTAAGAAACATACTATATTTTTATTCCATATGCATTTCAGACATCAACCATGTATAAGTCCATCCCGGGAGAAACCAAAAGCAGGTTGGAGGTGGGGCAAAGGATTTATGCAAATCACACCCAAAGATACACCCCCCTGACCGATAAACCCAATGCATTTGCTATGAATGGGTTGGCTTGATATCATCACACCCCAGCCATTCATAGAAACAAACAGGGCTGAAAGCAATGATATACATTAAGTCACTGCCTCAGCCCAGGTCCGGGAGATTTGCTGACTATCCTGGGATACCGGGAGAATTCCCTAAAAGTTTGACAACCTCCAAAGAACCAAATATTGACTTAGGCCTAAATTTACTAAGCAGAGAAATTGCAGGAAGATGTGGGGATGTTGCCCATAGAAACCAATCAGATTCAAGCTCTGTTTCATTTGAAATACTGGAGAATGTGAGCTTGAATCTGATTGGTTGCAATGGACAACATCATTCTCCCTGCTTAGTAAATTTAGACCCTAGACTGCTATGCACTGTATCAGTGGACAACTCTTAGATCAAGTTTTACTTAGTTGTAGGAAAGGAAAAGCGGAGATCACATTCTAGTATGTAATGGAAAACTGAGAGCTACAATCTGATTGGTTGCTATGNGCAACATNCCCACTTTTCAATTCCCCAGCAAAATCCTTGCTTAGTGAATTTAGGTCGGTAGTGAGTGCAGAGAACACAATTCATTGGTATGAGTGCCAGCATTCAAAGGGGCATCAAGGGAGAACTAAGGGGTAGCTTAATGATTATTATATGCATCAGTAACAGTGGTGGGAGACGAGAATCCACCTTTTCCCGCCTGGAAAAAACTATTTAAGTATCGACTCATAGGAAAAAACTCATAGTGAAACAAAAATGGTCAAAAAAAGTCTTAAAGAAATGTATATTCAATGTGATTGATGATATGAACCGTTCAATGTGTCTGATTGCAATGCTGGTTACATTTCTCTATAATCTATTTACAGCATCTATAATTTTCTGTTGATTCAGCTTTTAGAGTCAGGGGGAATACCAATGATTTTCTGGCACACACAATCACCCTGCATAAAAGTTTAATTAAGATCTAATGTAATGACTATTGATTATCTGGGAATGCCCATTTAAGAATCTGCTGTTCTGTGTACATTAAGCTNTATTATATTTAGCTTTATGCTTCTGTTCATTATAGTAAATTCAAAACTAAATGAATGTAGAAATATGGCAGCGATGTCTGCTACTCACCAAAGCCCCCCTAGGATTTTCATATAAATTAATTTAAAATCTAAACACAAATGAAAATATATGCAGAGAATTACTGAAAGTGCATCGCATACTTGGAATGGGCATTTTGCATGTAGGGGCTGATCCAGAGTTTGGGAGTAAGGGTAAACCAGGTGCAAGTGTAGACCTGGACAAAACCAAACACTGAACTGCAGGGGGAGGCAATTATAAACTGTGAAAACAGATTAGAGTTGACAGGGGAAATTTCCTCGCTCAACTTTAATTTAAAAAGTAAACAGCTATTAAGATTCATTAATAAATACATTTGCACCCCTAACATTGAAATATGGATTTGCTCAGCTCTACACATGCACCTAAGTACAACTCTAGATCAGTCTCGTAACTCTCTAGTTAAGACCTCGAAAACACACATATTAAGATGTAATGACCATGCCCACTATTTCTGTTTTTGAGCACCATGCCTCTGATAAAGAATCAAAACGCGAGGTAAGAGGGTTGCCATTCACACTCTTATTTCTAGTGCATTAGGACTGACTCTGTGTCTCCATGATNGTTGCATATTAAGTTCAGCCACCATTTTGTTACAACTGGTTATTTTTTATTGCTAATATGATAGTGGACCAGACTTTAGGCACTANTGACTTACTCACAACATCCAAACCATTTAATTAGTTGCAAACAGTATTAGAGTTGAGAGATGAAGTTTCCTAGCCCAAGTCTAATTACAGACCTGCTAAACACTAACNTGTGGCTTCAAATACAAACAGGAAACCACACGGCACTGAATGCAGCTGAATGAGTCATTATATTTCTTACTATTTCCTGCCAGAAATAGTAAGATTTTTCTCTAGTAAAATCCTGATATCAGCTATGGACATTAATTGCAGTTGTACAATTATTACCAGTTGTTTTATTAAGTGACAAATGGCTAAGAGCTCCCTCACAAGGTTTAAGCTCAATGACACAATAAACGTGTGGTCTGATAACTGTGGCATGATAACTCCTGTAGTATCAAATTAATGTGACTGTCCTGCTGTCCTAGACCTATATTGACCAGTCAAATTCACATTCTCTAGTATGTAAAATGAAACTGAGAGCTTGAATCTGATTGGCTGCTATGGCAACATCTCCACTTTTCAGTCTCCCTGTTTAGTAAATTTTGAACCTAAACTATTGGCTACCTCATCTTAACTCTTGCCTTGCAATATACCCTGGCCCAGTTTGGCGTATCTTTATAAAGAATTGACATATTTAGAATGTGTTACAAAGTTCTAAAATTATTTTGTGCTGTTCCAGTGGAAGAACAGATTCCTTTGCTACTAAGAGGAAGTCCATTTATTACCCCAATAACATATTCTAGTAAACACATAAAAGTAAAAGCTCATACTATAGGTGCACTAAAATGGAAGAATCCACACCATAAACCAGTTAGTTGAGTGTACTCATAGGTCCCATCATGTCCTGACAACTAGCATGAAGCTAGAGCGAAGGCTTCTCCCTCCTGGCAACATGGGGTGTATGGCTGAGGATGTGGTTTATGCACATCACACCCAAAGCACCACCTCCTCTACAATAAATTATACTCTTACTAAGCATGGGTGGGGCTTGNTGTCATCAAGTCCTGCCCATTTGTCTTACATTACTGGGCATTGCCAGTGCCTAGTCTAGCATGTGTCATCTTATCAAGAGGTGNTGGCACAGAAAGACGCCTTATTTCCAGACAAAAAATAACATGATCTAAATAGNAATGAGTTGAGCTTCATTGTAGTTGTACGGGATTAATTCCAATGAATTCCATGGATGGGTTACATTGTATACAGAGCTNATCACTCCAGCAATGTTTTTAGGTTTTAGCGCAGAGATACAACAGAGGAAACTTTGATGTCTCCTTCATCATGTTAGCAAAAATGAACTGATGTATAAATGGTATTAACCTAAGGAACACTACAGTGTTAAATGTTTCTCTAATGTGATCAGTTCTAAAGGTCTTGCAGTGCTGGAGACATTATCTTGGTATAGTATGGCTTTAGTTTGTCTGTTAGAGGCAGGGTTCATGGAAATTGCTACTGAGTATTTCCATAGTATTCTACATGTATCATGAAGGGTTTCTGTAGCCGGACTGCACTAATGAAACAATCTTAAATTTAACACTATAATTATCAGCCAACATCAACACCGAATTCGTTACTTTACCAAAATTCATTGTTATTGAATATGAGTTTTGAATCACAAATGATATAAATACCACAAGCTGGGTTTTCCTTCAATGAAACCTCTGCAATTATAGGCTCATGGGGACCAAGTTTAAGAAAGACTTACCTAGGGTTTAGGCGAAGGATTAACCAAATATTCATTATTTATTAGCAGGTTTTTATATAGCGCCATCAGATTACGTAGCGCTTTACAATGTAACAATCAATAAGACATGACTGGGTGGTAACAGACAGAATGGGTGGGGAAGAGGGCAAGCTTACATTCTGTAGGATATTTGGGATTGATACAAAGGGATAAGTGCTATTATTATACACTGGATGGACCAGCCAGATTGTATGGTAAAGGTGCTCAGTGCTCTGTGTGATTCAGTCACACTGCAGTGTTAGTAGCAGAAATTGTGGGTGAGTAGTTATAAGCAGAGGAGAACATGTTAAGTAGGCTGAGGAATATGGTAAGCTTGTCTNAATAGGTGAGTTTTAAGGGAGCGCTTAAAAGTTTGGCGAGTGGAGGATAACCTTAACATGCGAGGAAGATTATTCCAGAGGGCAGGTGCAGCCCGGGAGGAGTCCTGTGTGTCTCAGTGTGTCTACTTGTCATATTTTTCTTTCTCTGGATTCAATGCTGCTTTCACTTGCTGTTCATTGTCTCTGCACACTACGCCAGAAACATTCATCAACATCCTTTAATGAAGAAATATTTTTCATTTGAACACTGGTAACGGTTGTTTAACTCCAAAAGCAGTTGTTACTGTTAAAAGGTATTAAATACTCTTGGGCTTGGGCTGGAAACATCTCTCAACTCTAATACTGTTTGCAACTAATGAGATTTAACTCCCTTGCAATTCAATATGGTTTTGTCCACTCTTGAGTAAGTTGCGTGTAAGTAAATAGTTCCTAAGTTCTAAATCTGGTACAATGNTCTAAGTTGTGTGAGCTGTGGACCTATGAATGATAAATAAAGAGTTAGATTTACATTGCGTAAACTTATTAAATTAGATTACTACAATGAAGAAAAGANTGTGAGGGGAATTGTATTGATGTCAATCATTTTCCAATTGTATTGAAAAAATAANGATACGTTACTACTGAGGAAGTACTAAAGAGGAGATATAAAAAGCCAGCATTTATCCTAATTCANTCCTGATCCAAAAGATGGCTTTATAAATATTCTTCTGTCCTATGGGAAACATCTGAAAGAATTTTCCCACACTCCGATATTGTAATAAATACCCCTGATAGCATACTCCATTTACAAATGTAAAACATGTGTGAACAATGTGAAGGTGGTGAAAAAGGATACCCTATATATATACCGTATATATATATATATATATATATATATATATATAAATATATACGGTATAGATATTAATATAGTGAAATCCTATGTAACCAACTAAATAGATTTTATTAAAACTAACTAGGTTCCTTAAATACCTTTCTATATTACAAGGTTTCAGCAACCATTCACAGTACTTTTCATCACCAACACATTCTGTCTATAATTACAATGACTGCATTTCATAGATTCATCTCCACTGGTTGTAAAATGCATACCAGGGTGATACCCTGTTCACACTGCCAAGAAAAACCCACCTATTTTAGACAAAATCCCAAGTTGCTTGAAATACCCAATATTTTGTGCAGTGTGAAGAGTGCCTGTTGAAAATCCTGGCTCTCTTTACCTGAGATTTGGACCCGGGTACTTGCAAGTTATTCCCAGGTTACTTGCAGTGTGAACAGGTTTTTCAGTGGAATACAATGGAGGAGCCCCAGGAGTCCTGGGGCNTTCTCTAGGAAGATCGGGAGATCTTGTAATGCACAAAGTAACATTTACATAGGGGTGGGGGCTTGATGTTAAACACCATTAAGTTCTGCCCATTTCATGATGTCATAAATACGCAGACCAATCACAAAGGAGGGAATGAATATGTGTTAAATCTTAGAAAACCGTGAGGTTGGCCTTGTTTCCCAGGATTCAGATGTCTCCCGGGTGATTCAACAACCCTGGTATATATTATGTGCGTGATTCAATCAGAATACAATCTATTCTTGTGAGATTTGACAATTACGGCGGGTTAGTGTTCAGAGCTCACTTGCATTTGCTTAAAAAGCTCAGCAACTTTATCCATCTAATTATTGATGGGAATGACATAATGGTGTGTTCCAAAACTGAAAACAGGTTACCCTAGATATTATTCACATGGGTGTTAAATTTCACTTGTTCCGTGAGCTATGAATTACAACAGTAGATTTGTAATGTAAGTTGTCTCATCAAGTTAAATCTCTAGCTGGGTGTAACTACTGTCCATGTGTGGGAATCTGCATGGAGTTCATTCTTAATTATTCACATCATTAGAACAGGTTCTTTAATTCAGTTCAATGGCATACTACAGCATTAGGTAATGTGCTATTACATCGCTTTGTTCAGCTAATCGCACTATAAACTGACTGTTTATGCTTTTATGATATCCATTTACTATTAATGTAGTCATTAATTAAAATGAAGTCTAGCCTTGATGCCGAACTGCAAGACTTAATAAACTCCAGTGTACCTGGATATAAGCAATTCGTAGTTGTCACCTGACTTAAGCTGGAGTTCAGTAAGCTGCTAAACTTTGATAGAATTTATACATAAGTTACACAAATAAAATAAAAAAAATTCAGATTGCAAAAAAAGATGTNTCCAGAAGTGTTAAAAATTTAAGAGTTAAGCTTACCTGACCCATACGAAGCGCGCAGAGAAAATCCAAGTTGTACAAGTTGAATGCTTTTCCCTGTCCATTAGGGCATGGGCAGTAAGCGCGCAGTACACACGCATANATTCTGCATAGTGAAAACTGCAAATTTAGAATGTCTTGGTCAGTCCCAAACTGACTATGATACATTGCAACAGGGTACACAATGGTCCTGATCTAGACCTGTGCATCCACCTGCCGCATGCCGCTGCTATGCATAGCCATTGATAGTAAATAATGATGGAGAACCAAGCATTAAATTCTCATTCACATTATTTGCTATTAATGGACGTGCATAGTAGCAGCATGCCGATACTNCGCCAGCTTTTTATCAATGAAAAGACTACACTGAGCCAAAAGTGTAGAGGCTGCATCTATATAAGCAACCTCTATTACTATTATCTGCGATTACTACTCTGACAGAAGCAGGGACAAGAGATGCNATACATGGATAAAACAGGGAATCTACTGAAAATGTTTAAAACATTATACTAGTCTAGAATCCAGGAACATTTATAAAAGACTCGTCTATGAATTGTTCTTTTTAATGTTTCTTTTGCATCAAATTTACCAATTGTGCTGAAACAATCAATTTCTCCTGAGCTGCCTCCTGGTTACATTCTGACATCAAAAGTTTACAAGAACATAGGCAAGACATTTACTCGCATAGCCTTAAGAGGTACAGCTTAGGTGGATTTAGCACAAGCTTTCCATATCATCCAGAGCTTGTGTTATAAAGGTACGTGTATCTGTAAAATCATTTCTGCATACAGTAAAAAAAAGGATCTTTTTATTAAATATGAAAAATTATTGTTTTCATGTATTTTCTTTTATTACTGAGAACCTCGATTTACAGTTACATTACAGAGCACTACCCTGTACTCACACAATGTAGGTAACTAACTATACAGAACTTTCCAGCATTGTGCCCATAGGCTACAGGCCTGGATACTGTCCCAGGTATCCAGACGTAGCATTGCATGTACCTGGATCAGGCGTGTTTTCACTCTGAACTTCAAGAGGCATGCCCTTAGCTTGGAGTTGAGCCTTTTTAACATTCTATTTATACTTCCTTAGTTGCATAGTGAAGTGGATAGCATAAGGGCATTCTGTCAACTGGTATCCAGACTACACAGCATTAGGATGCATAGGTACTGTATGTTGGCAAGGACAGGTTTTGAAGGATAGGTCAGGCTTAGAATCGGGCCCAGGGCTATGCCAAAACACACACATACCTTGGCAGGCGAGCGGAAGAGGGGAGTTACCTCCACTGTCACTCACCTCTCTCATGCAGAAAATGGGAACGCTGATTGTCACAGATCACCCAAACACTACACCAAATGTTCATTTAAATATACCCACAACCTCACTCCTAGCATACTTAAGGGGGGGGAAGGGGCCAATCTGGCCCAGTGGACAGCTCCCCATGTTCTTGTCGCTAGGGTGATCTGCAATCTGGTGCATGTATCTGGTGTGCTTTACCTTTGTTCAACTGGAGTCCTGGATCCTCTCCCTTTGTCAGGATATAATGAGGGTAATGAAAACTATAAGTGTTGCAAAAAATCTCTTCCACATCATCAATTGTGCAGAGTAGGTGCATTCAGTTTGATGATCTGAGAACAGTTGTACAAATATATCTATCAGNGATGAAATGTACAACGCTGGTTATGGATGCAATCTGTTCCCTGAAGACAGCTGGGAAGTAACATATTCTTCACAGTTCTATCATTCTGGATTAGNAATGCATATTGCTTGGGGGAGTGTTTTTTAAAGGGTTGTACACAATCTGATTACTCTAAACAACTTTCAGTGATAGTTTTACAAGAAGAACTGTGTTGTTTTTACACTGTGCAAGATCAGATAAAAGGAGACATGTGCCAGACTCATGTTATGCTGACTATATGCAGTTTCTAGTTTATGCCTATTGATGTGCTCCTACCAGTCCAAGGTGTAAGCATAAATAATAAAAAGAACCAGATCCAGATGTTAAAGGCGATGAAAGCAGAACTTGCATCAGCAGCGGATGTACACTATCGTACCTGTTTGCTATGCTACATTCTGTGCATTCGAGGGGAGACCATAGCCCTGACTGGGAAGGCCTGTACGCTACTAGAATCTNACCTTAACCTTTCTGATCTGGCAGCATTTTCTGACGTCATTAGAAAAGTCTCTTATGTAATTATGTATATGCTGGATTCAGATACACAGCGGAATGATGAAGAGTGCGCATGGGGCTCTCAGAAGACGTCGTAACGGAAAACAGAAGAAAATGAGGAAGTCTGGATCCCCAAGATACTAGTGATAACTGCATGGGCATTCCTTAATATGTAACTGAGAATAGGACCACAGTTGCAGTCATTGAAAATATTGTTACAGGCAAGGTTTAGCAAATATGCACAATTAGGTATAATGTGCTTAAGTGTTATAGATCTGAAATTATATATGGTATGATT